>APFE031625073.1:138632-206168 GCA_000404065.3 Pinus taeda | reverse complement strand
AACTGCTTCCTTGCTTGCATGAGTGGTTGTCATGTATTCTGCCTCTGTAGTTGATAGTGCCACTACAGATTGTTTCTTACTCATCCAACTTACTGCACCTCCAAATAGGTTAAACATATACCTACTTGTAGATCTTCTCTGATCTAGATCTCCATCCCAGTCTGCATCAACAAAGCCATGAATATCCAAAACTCTGTCCAATTCTGGTCTTCCCTGGTAGCACAAATCATAATCACTAGTGCCACGCAAATACCTGAAAACCCGCTTCACTGTTGTCCAATGCTCCTTTCCTAGTTTTGACATAAACCTGCTCAATACTACCACTGCATGTGCAATGTATGGTCTAGTACATACCATTGCATACATTAGGCTACCGACTGCACTTGCATATGGAACACGGGACATGTCCTCTTCCTCTTCTTGTGTCTTGGGACACTGTTCAACAGATAACTTTACACCTACAAGAATAGGAACCTTCACGGTTTACTATCCTACATATTAAACCTCTGCAATATTGTCTCGGCATACTTCCTTTGGTTTAACCAAAGCTTCCTCTTTACCTAATCTCTTTTAATTTCCATGCCCAAAATATAGTTTGCATCACAAAGATCTTTCATGTCAAATTTGGAGGACAATTGGGTCTTCAAATCGAGGATAATTTCTTTGTCATTTCCAACCAGCAACATGTCATCCACATATAAGACCAGATAAATAACACGGTCACCAATTAATTTAAAATACACACAGTGATACGCTTTGCTTCTGGTGAAGCCAAGCCCTTGTATAAATGTATCAAATTTCTAATACCACATCCTTGGTGACTGTTTTAGCCCATACAGAGACTTCTTTAACTTGCATACCAATTCTTTCTTTCCCTTCACCTCAAAGCCTTCAGGTTGCTTCATGTAGATCTCCTCTTCCAAATACCCGTGAAGAAATGTTGTCTTTACATCCATCTGTTCTACCTCAAATCAAAAGTAGCAGCAACAAACAAAAGTAATTTAATAGGAGCTACCTTGGCAATAGGAGAAAAAATATCACCAAAATCAATTCTCGACACCTAGGAATAACCTTTTTCTTCCAACCGAGCTTTGTATTTCTCCACCTTTCCTTCTGCAATCATCTTCTTCTTGAACACCCATCTGCTGCCAATGGGTTTCCTTCTAGCTGGCAACTCCACCAGATCTCAAGCCTCATTTTTGTGCAAAGAAGCCATTTCATCAACCATGGCCTCTTTCCAGAGTTTTCCATCCTCTGAATCTACTGCTTCCTTCACAGTTCTAGGATCATCATCAGTAATAGATAAAGAAAAATTTGAATAGAAAGCAGATGGAATATACCTTTTTGGCTGCCTTCTTTCTCGAACTAATCTTCTCACAACCGGATTTTCTGGCTCTTCATCTTCTGATTCCTCTTATGATGTAGAGTCTGATTCTTCCTCCTTTAGCTCAAACTCTATCTTCTCAGGTTCTTTTGATGGGAATTCATGTTTAATAAAAAATTTCACCTCTCTAAACACATCTCGGATGTACACAACCTTCTTTGTTACTGGTTGCAAAGCTTATAACCCTTTAACCATCCTTATACCCAAAAAATATGCACTTTTCAGATTTACTATCCAACCTTGTTCTTTTCTCCTTTGGAACATGTACATATGCATCACATCCAAATACCCTCAAATGTGAAAGAGAGGGTTTCTTACCAGTCCATACCTCTTGTGGAGTCTTATCCTCCAACGTTGATGAAGGTGATCTATTGACCAGGTAACATGTTGTCTCCACTGTCTTTGTCCAGAATTCTTGTCCTCACCCAGAACCACTGAGCATGCTTCTTTCCCTTTCCATCAACTTCTTGTACATTCTTTCTACAACTCCATTTTGCGCAGGTGTGTATGGAGTATTCTTCTGTCATGCTATACCACACTTCTTACACAATTCTTCAAATTCCTTGCTGCAAAACTCTCCACCGTTATCTGTCCTCAACACCCTTATCTTCTTCTTTGTCTCATTTTCCACCAGATCCTTAAATTCTTTAAACCTGTCAATGACTTCAAATTTATTCTTGGGGAAATGTATCCATGTATTCCTTGAGAAGTCATCTATAAATGATACATAGTACATAGACTTACCCAATGATGGAACCTTCACAGGTCCAAACACATCACTGTGCACAAGCTCTAATATTTGTTTCGCCTTCTTACCACCAGAGAGAAAACTCACCTGATTCTACTTCCCATATACACAATTTTCACATAAATCAAAATCCAGAGAGCTATTAGTCATACCTTATACCATACCTTTACCATGAAGTATTTGAAGGCCCTTCTCTCCAATATGTCCAAGCCTTTGATGCCACAACATGGTCTTTTCTCCAGAGACCACTAGATTTTCTACTCCACTTTCAGGAACCATAGAACCTTATTGCACCCGTCAAACAACAGTGGCTTTACCTTGCAGCTTGTACAGAGTTCCAACGAACTCCCGCATCAAATCAGTGCTCCTCAAACCATCTTGCAGGTATCCTTCTCAAACACTATCTTTACACCTGCATCATCCAACTTGCTTACAGAAATCAGATTTCTGGCCAACGCAGGAATATGCAGAACACCCGAAGGGTTCTAACCCTTCCACCTTGCAACTTCAACTTTACTTTTCCACGACCAATGATTCTAGCCTTCCTATCATCTCCTAAGAAGACATCACCACCATTTTATTTCTCATACTCGCAGAACCACTCTCTATGGGGAGTGAAGTGAAAGGATGCACCTGAGTCAATCAACCATGCCTCATGATCTACATGTGTACTTGAAGAAGCCAAGTACACATCCCCACCTTCATCTGAGGTGTTTTTTGCCTCTGCAAAAGGAGCATCATCATATCCCTTTCCTTTATCAGGAGCTTTAGATTTACACTCCCTTCTGAAGTGCCCTTCCTTACCGCATTTCCAACACCCCACCTTTATAGGTTTTCCTGGAGATTTAGATCTCCCTCTAGATTTAGATCTCCCACTCGATGACTTATTTTTGTTTCTGTTCTGGGACCGTCCTCATACAGACAAGGCATCACCATTCTGGTTGTCCATGTTTTTCCGTCTCATCTCCTCCGTTAGCAAGGCTGAGACTATTTCATCAAACTGCAAAGCAATTGTATTGCTACCTATTGCAATAACCAGACTATCCCGCGAATCTGGTAGAGAACACAACAAACTAATGCACTTATCTTCATCTGAAATTTTAATATCAACAGATAATAACTGACTTACCACATTATTAAATGCGTTCATATGCTCTATCATTGAGTCTCAATCTTTCATCCTCAGGTTATACAACTTTTTCTGCAGGAACTGTTTATTCACTAGAGACATAGATTGGTACAAAGTCCCTAACTTGTCCCACAAAGCCTTCACCGTAGCTTCCCCTGATACATTCAGCAATACTGAATCTAAGACACACAATTGTATTGTACTCTTTGCCTTCCGATCGAACTTCTTCCATTCTTCATCGGACACTCTCATTGGTTTAGTATCCAAATCTACCGCGATCTACTGATCTTTATGCACC
Organism: Pinus taeda; assembly: GCA_000404065.3. Lineage (NCBI taxonomy): Eukaryota > Viridiplantae > Streptophyta > Pinopsida > Pinales > Pinaceae > Pinus > Pinus taeda. Next base: position 202,609 of record APFE031625073.1, on the reverse strand, counting down.
AACAGATCCTCCATCTTGAGTTTCCACAACTCAAAACTCTGACCATTAAATTTCTTGATCTCTATCTTTCCACTACTCGCCATCTTATTTCACCACCAGAATCGATCTCGTAGATCTCCCACTGAACAGGGTCTACCACAAGCCTGAGCGAAACCCCCTAGCAACAAAGGCGTCCCCTTGAAGCCAAAAGAGCTCTGATACCAAATGTAGGTTTTAACCCCGTATATAAATTACCTACATATGAATTCTAAAACACAGAAAATAAACGATGCAAGAGAAAACACATAAAACACATTTACACAAAGATTTTCCCCTGGATCCCAAAACTGGGACTACTAGATTGATTTTCCCATGGACCGAAAATCATCCCGCCCAAAACCATGTGGGAAAACCATGCACAAAACCATAGGTAGGTCCACCCAACCTAATATATGGTCCAAAAAAAAAATTCCCAAACCCCGTAGACAAGGGGGGCTGTCGCCCCCTTCTAACCCCCTAGTTAACTAGGTGGGCTAGTTGTGGAAAGAATATAACACAACCCAACAGCGTTATCCTTCCCCTGAGAGTGAAGGGCCATGGCAAATTCATGAGTTATTTCATCATCATACCCCTTTATCTTTTCAAATAACCCCATCCATTGGTGGATTATGAATATATCTTTGGGAGGGAGAATTTGGTGGATTCTTTTAGTGTATGTGGGTTCCCTTCTATTTAAACCCCCTCCCATGTTTCCTATTGTTACTTCCTCTAGTTTCCTCAAAGAATTTTTTGTAAATTGTTGTGTTTTGTGCAACTTAGGGTTTCAAGACAGAGGTGAGAGGGTTGGTTCTCTTCTTCTAGATAGAGGAAGAGAATTTCATGACAAATTCCAAACAAATTAACTCTACTACCACCTTTTTTCTCTCATATGAAAAAAGGTTTTTCTAAAAACAAAAAACAAAAAACAAAAAAAAAAACAAAATCCAATCTGCATGTGCTATAGGATGTTTGTACAGGCAGAAGTTTAACCAAATTATCTCATTTTTTGTTCATGGGAGGTGAGTAAAATGATATGCTTACCCTTCATTAGGAGATTCCTTCATGGTTTTGAGGGTTTGGAGTAAAATTCTCACCAATTCAAATCCTCTTTCAGCTCTCAGCCCAATCCTATAGCACTATCTACAATCTTGTAGTAATCTCACTACAATCTTGTAGCAATTGCTTCTGATCCTATAGCACCTTCTATTCAACCCTATAGCTTCTTTGTAGCACCCTAGGAGACCTCTAGTCGTAGCTACGTCAACTCTTGGTTTCTTAGTGGGTCTCTCTTACCATTTTAGGAGTGCGCTTCTTGGTACAAATGGGATTCAGACTACACCTTTTATTCCCTCTTATGGTAGTGGGCTCAGTGCGCTATGTGAGTTGGCCCCCACCTACCACTTTTGTATTTCCTATTATAGATCGTTGGCCCCACTCCCCATAATCATCACCCTCTCATTTTTGTCTTTTTCCCATCTGGATGAGTGATTTAATTTCACTTTAACTGTTTGAGGGTGCTGGCCACCTCCAACCTATATAAACTCATTCCTCGTGCATTAAAAACATTTTTTGAGTTATCATGCACTTACAATAAGAGGTGAGGAGTGCCATACTTGTTCCTACTTGATGGTCTCAGGCTAATTTGATGCCTACATGCTACTCCAAGATAGTGATTGATTTGATGGTCTCTGCAGGTGTTATTTTCCATGCTAGTTGCTTCATTCTCTGGTCCTTGTTTTGAACGAAATAGTGTTGTATATGTTTTCAGATAGATTCCTGACTAAGCAAAGTTTGTTGATGCAGGTTCTTAAAATGGTGAATCGATCTGTTGTAGTTGGGGATGAAAAATGACCATGTAGTAGCTCCTTAAGAGTTGTGTGGCTTCTCCATGATCACAATGGTGGTTCTTCAATGCTTAAGGATGGCTAAGTCTTCATTTTGGTGTTGCTAAGTATCTCCAACTATGGTTCTGTAGGGTTTGTGCAGGTTGCTACAGTGATCCAGGTGGATATTGGTGCCCACCCACTTATTCCACTTGGACCCCCACTGTTGTTTCTTTCAATTTCCTTAATTGTAGCATAGCTTACTATTTCTGGTAGTTTTTCACGTCCTAAACTTCAGGAATTATTTTAAGGGCCTAAAATAAGTTTTTTGGGAAAATAGAGAGATCAGAAAAGTTCAATACCAATTTACTAGTCTTATTTCGGGCTCTTCTTGAAAATATTCAAAATGAGGTATTATTATAGTCAAACAGAGACCATATCCCAAAGTTATGACCCCGGAAAGTTGACATCCCAACTAACCCCAACGGGGCACACAATATTTTGGTGCTTCATCTCCTAAGGTTAGGTTTGTGGATGTTTAGTGTTTCCCATTGTTTCTTAAGGAAAAAAAGGCCTTTGAATCTTATTGTATCATAGTTTAGAAGGCATGTATCTACCACATCTCTTCTTAGAGATAAGCTACCTATTAAGTCTCAAAATTATCATCCACATTTTTATCATTTCATAACTATTTAGCCCTCATTTCATAACTATCTAATCTAAAACCCTACATCAAGTGACCATCTTCATGATTATATGGGTTAGGATCCTTGTTTTCCAAATTTATTTATTTTATGTATTTAAAGTGAATTTATGATTAAAAACTAGGAAATTAACATGGTTTCATATATCCATATATGTGTTATGAGTTTTGTGACATGTGTAGGCTTATTTGGAGTGACTAGAAAGGTCTTACTTGGCCTCCCAAGATAAAATTCGAATTTCAACTCAAGAGGTGGACCATATTCCAAGGAGAAGGATCTTGAAGATATTGATGTGTCATAGGATTTGTATCTAGCATTTAGGGATAAGTTGAGACAAGTATGGATCTAGTAGATATTTAAGGGATCCACATTTATTGAGTAGATATCCCTAATTCATGTATAAATAGGAGGAGCATCCTTCAAAGGAAGCTAAAAGTTGTCAGATAATCATTAGCATCAGATTTATGATTGCTCGTTCAGCATGAATAATATCATTTTCTCCAAATCATGAGTTATGAGTGTTGTTTGATTTTTAATATGTGATAGTTGTTTAGGTGTGCTCGTTGAGGAATGGAGGGCCCCCATACCAAGCCAAGTACACTTTGTTGTATGATGTTTATATTTATGCATATGCTAGTTTAGTTCTTCATGTTTATTATATTCATTTGTTGTAAATATTTGTAAATATCTTTAATGTGAATTCATTTTATGGCCATGTTTTAAATTAGATGTGTGAAGATTTCTTATGCTTGTTGGATGATTCTTGATTTAATTCTAATATGCTTATGAAGGGACAAACAAGGGTTTAAGTTAAATTCTCCTTCTATATGATCATGAACAATAACTAAAATTCATCCTCTTTTCCTTGTTTGAGTTATTTCTGAATCTCTAGTTTTAATGCAATGGTAACAATGATGGAATATAATTGTAAGGAAGGACAACCTGGATCTCCTAAGTTAGGAGCATCTTCTCTTACTATCTACACATCATCAACCATTGCACTTTAGTTTCTTTTCTTGGGGACAGTACTATGAGGTAGGAAAACCAAGACCTCCTAAGTTAGGAGCCTCTTCTCTTTCTTGTTGCATCATGAACTAGAAACTTTTTAGTTTTAGAAGTTATTTGTAATATGAATTTCCTTTCTTTCTTTCCATCCTAAACAAACCTTCCACAGCAGTTGCATCTGAGGTCCCATATATTTTCGTTTGCTTCTAAGTTTACGAAACCCCCGAGTTGGCATATTAAAATAACAAGGGATTTAACATACCATTAAATCACCCAACATTTTTTGGCATCATTGTCGGGGAAGCAAACTTAGATGCAACTAAATTAGGAGGATAGTGGAATTATTTCCATTTTAAGCATAACTGTATTTAAGCATTAGGAATTTAATTTAGTATAAATATTTTTCTTTGGCTTGATTCATAGAAAGCTAACTCATGTTGAAAGGATAACTTGGTGACAGCAAGATCTTAGTAACATGGGGAAGTGTATATAGGAGTTAGCTTTAAATCCCAATTTTAGTTGCATATGTAAAGCATGATAAATAGGGTGCATAAATTTCAATCAAGCTTTCCACTATAAGTGTTTCAAACTAATTCATTTATGGACATAAGATCTAGAATGATGTTCAAGCATTTGGAGGAGAGCCAAGATAATGAGGACTACATTGAAGATTGGTTTCAAAAGGTGACGAAGCCCCAACATTCTTCCATTCTTCAACAAATCCTAGCATTTAATCCAAATGTGCAATTGATCTCTCATATCCTTGCAAACATTCAAGTATATTTTTCAAATTTGGATGTGAGCATACTAGAGATTTTGATCCATAAATGGCTTCATTGGAAATATTCCTTCACTTAAAAAAAATAAGAATCTCTTTCTCAAAATAGAGTAGGATAGAATAGGAAAATAAAACAATCTTGGAGAGTTTTTGATTTTCAAGTTTGATTTCATTTATTTTCTTGGAAATTTTGTGGTGCAGTAAGAACCACCCATTTACTATCCCTTGGCAGGAAAAGTTTGCAATAAAACAAACAATTGTGAACGAGGAGCACAAGCAAAGGTGGAATAATGATAGTTTCAAGTAAGAGATCGATTCTTTTCATTTTATGTTTTGCAACCATATTTTTCAAAGAGGGGAATCAATTAATAAAAACTTGAGTATGCTCTCCTCCTACACTTTATGTGACCTGGAGGATCAAAAAAAAAATAAAATAAAAAATTAAAATAAATAAATATAATTAAATAATAAATAAATATAAAAAATAATAAATAAAAATAAAATAAAAATAATATAATATATTTATATATATAAATCATATTAGTATATCTTTTGTTAAAAAAATTTTTAAATGTTTCATTAATTTTAAATGAACATAAAATTTTAATGTTTCTTTATATATTTATTTATATATATATATATATATATATATAGTTAATGGAATACATCATAAATTAAAAATATATATAGATTTGTTTCTTAAACAATTTTGAAAAGAAACAAATACATTTTAAAAAAAAAATCTTTTTTTAGAGATAATTTTAAAAAAAAAAAAAGAGAGATGCCAATCACGGGAAATGCGCGAGGCTGATATGGAGCGATGGAGCGCCCATGAAGACCTAGTCCTATGTCTATGCTTCAGCGCCTCTGTTTTACGCCCTAGGTCCCCCTGCCCTGCAACCCCGTGGCCCTGGGCCCTCTATCTTCCTGAGTTTTCCTGCATTCTTTAGTTGAGAGCCTACGTTTACGTGTGGCTTGCCTGCTACTGGGAGGAGCTTGAAGTTCGTGCTCATGGAGGACCCGGGGCATGTCCCCTCCCCCCCTCCCCCGCCTTCTTCTGTCGAAGCCTTCTCTCAGGTCTTGGCTGGTTTGCCACAAAAGAAAAGGTGTGAAGCAGCCAAATTCATCAAGAGGCTCGAGGATATTCCTGAAATCTCCCTGCCGCTAGAGACTCCGATCCAAGTCACCCTTTCCTTGGCTGAGCAGGCCCTCGTTGGCCAGTTCACCGGACTATGGCCTTCTCCTAAGTCCACTGAGAACTGGGTCAATAAGAACTGGGATCCTTTGATCAAGAATAGCGTCACTTCTTATTTCTTAGTTCGAGGATTTTTCCTCTTCGAATTCACCTCTAAGGAAGACAAGGACTTGATCTTCCGAAATGGCCCCTATTTCATGGGCCCTCAGGGCCTCTATCTCAACAAATGGACGTCGGATTTTGACCCAATAGTCGACGTTCCTACGGCTGTTCCGGTGTGGGTCAGGCTTCCAAACCTCCCAGTGCATTGTTGGAACTAGGGCTCATTGAAGCACATCGGCAATGCCCTTGGGAAATTCATAGATCAGGCAAACAACAAAGATCAATATCACTGTGCCCGAATCTGCGTAGAAGTAGACCTAAAGGTGGGACTTCTGGAAGCCATCAAAATCAAAGTAGGAATCTGTACTCACTTGCAGAAGCTAGATTATGAGTAGTTGCCCTTCAAATGTCGAAAATGCCATGTCTATGGCCACTTCGCCAGAGAATGCCCAACCAATGCTGAACCAGATAAGGGTAAAGAAGAAGGTTGGAATCAGGTCAAGCGTGCCAAGAAAACCCAAAAGCATGTTGGTCCAATCAGAAGAGGCCCTCAGCAGGCCCCTCCTCAGCAACCCCCTTCCAGAATGGAGCAAGAAAATAAATTCACCCCTCTAAGCTCTCAAATAGAGGAAACACAGGAAGCAGACCTCCAAAAATAAACCCCCCTCACAAAAGGTACCCCCTCTTCTCCCAAGGGGGCAAGCCTTGCTGAGAACTCCAAAGGAAACACTGTAGAAGTCGAGGAAGTTAAGCAAGAATCTAAAGGCTTGGAGGAAGAAGGTGAAATAGGAGAATCCCAAGCCTCGATAAGGAGATCCACAAGAGGCCGCAAAATAGATTGGGAAAAAAGAGAGCACGAAACTTTCAAAGACAAGCTCCAAGGTAGCTAGTCAACTCTTGAGAATTTATTAGCGACAAAACCAAAAATGGCAAGAAACTAGCCCCAAGGCTTCAAGGGAGACAACCAGAAAACAAATGATGAAGATTGTCTCCTGGAACTATAGAGGTATGGGGAGCATAATCAAAGAAGAAGCCATCAGAAGTTTAATCAAGACAGAAGCTTTGGACATACTTCTCATCTAGGAGACCAAACTGGAGGACTCTACCTTCCTTCAAGTAAGTAAGAAACTATGGAATAAATGTGAGGCGAAAGCAATCTCAGCTCGAGGGGCTTCTAGTGGGGTGGGCATCCTCTAGAATGCTAACAAATTCTCAGTCATTTCTATGATCTTCAACTCTCATTGGATGTTCTTAAAATTGCAGCATTTAGATTCAAATCAGATTTTCAGTCTCTTCAATGTGTATGTCCCTGTGAACCCTGGGGAAAAAAGGCCTGCTGGGACTCCATAAGAAACTAAGCAGACCTTGTTAATCTCGAGAATATCATCATTGTCGGAGATCTGAATCTCACTCTCTTGTCAGCAGACAAGAGAGGAGGTAGCATTGTTCGCAATCCAGCAATGGAATGGGTAGAGGACCTTATGCAGGACTGGGACCTATTGGACATCAAGCCAATCTCTGGAAAGTATACTTGGACTAATAAAAGAATTGGCCCTGGTCACATCGCTGTCAAGTTGGACAGATTATTTCTTCAAAGCTCTTTTCTTCTACTTGGATTAGAGGCTAGAGTCCATATTCTCCCATGCAGCACTTCTGATCATAAACCCATCAAGCTAGAACTCGTGTCTCAGCTTGATCTTGGACCTATTCCCTTTAGATTTAGCTCGCTTTGGGCTAAGGAACCTGACTTCATGCAACTAGTTAAGGACATTTGGTTGCAGTCGATCAAAGGCTCCCTCTTTTTCATCTGGGAGGAGACTCTCAGAAGAGTGAAAAGGGCTTTGAAAATCTGGGCCATATCCCTACCCAATCCAGCCAACGAAAGTAAAAAAATATTCATTGCACACTGGAAATTCATCATTTTCAGGTTGAAAAAGATGTCATAACAAAAGAGATTCTAGATAAAGAAGCCTAGTTCCAACAAAACTATCATAAGGCTTGTCTAGCTGAGGAAGAATACTGGAGGCTTAAGTCACGTAGTCTTTGGCTTAAAGTAGGGGACAGGAACTCTGCCTTCTTTCACAAAAAATCTCAGGTAAGAAAATGTACCAACTCCATTTTTGAAATCAAAGATGGCACTACCATTCACAAGGATCGTGCAAACATCAAGAAAGTAGCCTTCCTTCACTTTAAAAGCCTGTATAGTGAAGATATAAATCTGGACCAAAACTCTGATATGATGGACGTGGTTCCCTCCTTGATTACTGCTGAAATGAATCATCTCCTTGAAGCTAAAGTCACCAAGAACGAATTCAAGGATGCCCTCTTTGCCATGGACCCAGACAAAGCCCCTAGGTCGGATGGTTTCTCAACTATATTCCTCCAAATTTGCTGGTCGATTGTGGAAAAATATTTTAAAAAAATGGTTCTAAAGTCCCAAGTTTTCCAAAAAATTGGAGGCAGCACTAACTCCACTTTTCTTGCTTTCATCCCCAAAGAGAAAGGAGCCAACTCCTTCAACAGGTTTCGCCCAATATCGCTTTGTAATATTGGTTACAAATTGATTACCAAAGTAATTGCTAATAGATTGAAGCTCATTCGCCCTAAAATCATTCCGGAAAGCCAAGGAGGCTTCATTCAAGGTAGACAGATCGTGGACAATTTCATTCTGGTTCAAGAGGCAATCCACTCAAGCCTGAGTCGCAAGGAAAAAGGTATGGTTGTCAAACTTGATTTAGCAAATGCATTCGATCGAGTTAAGCACATTTTTCTACTGAAAGTCTTACATCAGCTTGGCTTTGGTGCGAATTTTGTAAATTGGATTCAGGATTTCATTTTGGAGCCTTTGATTGCCCCATTAGTAAATGGCAGAGTTGCTGATTTTTTCATAGCCATGAGAGGGCTCGGGTAAGGGTGCCCTCTCTCACCTCTTATTTTTGTTCTTCAAGCTTCAGTCCTCAGTTTTTATTTAGACAAAAAAAATGATGGATCAGGAAATCACTAGGCTCTGCATAGCAAGAGGTGTTAAGAACATAAATCATGCCCTCTTTGCATATGACACCTTGTTATTGGGAGTTCCCTCTATGCTCATGGCCTCTAGATTTAAAGGAGTACTGGACGAGTTCTGTATGGTCTCAAGAAGCAGTCTAACTAATGGAAAATGTCATATCTTTTGCTGGAATACCACTCCCAGCTTTCTCATCTCCATTTCCAGAACCTTTGGATTCGCTGCCTCCTCAAATTAGACTTCCTTCAAGTACTTGGGCCTTCCTATTTTCCTCAAAAGAGCCTACAGCAGAGATTGGCTCCCCCAATTGGAGAAATTCAAGAACAAGTTGCTTACCTAGGGCTTTTCCTGGCTTAACATTGCTAGTAAGACTGTTCTCATCAAATCTTTTCTTAATAGCCTTCCCTTATTTCAATTTTATGTCCTTCTTGCTCCCATTGGTATTCTCAGGAAAGTGGAGGAGATCATTCGAAAAAAAAATTAAAGGGGGGCAAGCAGAATGAGAAAAAGATTCTGCTAGTCAACTGGGAATCCATCTCCAAGTTGTTGTTGGAAGGAGGCCTGAACTTCAAAAATATTGGCAATCACAATATTGCAATGGGAGCTAATTTAATCTAGAGAATTATTGTGCCTAACCCTGGTTGGGTGCAATTAGCTCTTTGGAAAAAAAACTTCAAAGGCCAGCGCTCCCACTGCCTAGATCATCCTCTTGCACACCCTAATACGCCCTTTCTAAAGCTCTGTTCCAAAGCCTTCCCTCTCATCAATGATCATTCCTACTGGGTTCCCGAAAATGGAAAAAGGATCAACCTCTGGACAGACAGGAGAATGAACAATGAGTCGTTGAGAGATTGTCGCTCACTTCAAGCATTGCGCAGATGGATGAACGATGTTGGAATGCGTTCCCTGTGGGACATTTCTGTTTGGCAGGATTCACAATGGGCTGGCTGGAATCTACAAACCCCCTAGAGTTGTTTATGGAACGTGAGATCCTTTTATCCAAGCTCCATGACTTGGCTCCAATGCTGGCTTGAAAGCGTGACTCAAGAGGATGGGGTGCGCAGGCTGGTGGATACACCATAGCTCATGGCTACGCCAACCTGTGTGAGTGCCCTCATGTGGACACGAACCCAGAGCTATGGAAAGGGATATGGCATTATCCCTCCCTACCAAAAATCAACTTTTTCAACTGGCTGTTATGCCACTCCAAAATATTAACGGATGAAAATATTCAAAAGCGAGGTTTCCATGGCCCTTCGAGGTGCAGCCTTTGTAAGGAAAACCAGGAAAGCGTAACTCACCTAATGCTTGAATGCATTTTCACAATGCATATATGGACCGATCTACTGGGAACTTTGAGTTCCAGCTTCGCCTTGCCCTCCTCCATTCTTGATCTTTTTTCTAAATGGTTGCAAAGGTACCCTGGTCCCCCTCCAAAAAACAAAATTATCAGAGTTGCTTGGTCTATTCTCCCTGAAATAATCTGTTGGTAGGTTTGGCTTGAACGAAATAAAAGGATTTTTAGAAACTATGAACAGGATGGCAAGCTTGTGGTAGTTAAGATTAAATTCCTGTTAAAATAATGCCTGAGAGAGCATAAAGACGACCAAAGCCTAAGCCAGCAAGATATAAATTGGGGCTCTTCTCTTGATCTTCAGTTCCAAAAAATTGTAAACAGCATCTCCCTATTCAAAGATTGGGAAATAAGGGCTACAGCAGAAGAGTTCCATGGATGGATTACAAATCATCGAAGATATTCTCTATTTTTTGATGGGGCTGCAAAGGGAAACCCTAGTAGAGCTGGCACTGGAGGTGTCATTTTGAATCCAGATGGTAGAAGGATCCACAGTTTTGTCTGGGGTTTGGGCATTGCTTCTAGCATTCAAGCTGAGGCTTTGGCTCTTTTCCAAGGACTCAAGCTTTTGAAAGTGTTGAACATCAGGTAGGCCAATGTAATTGTGGATTCCCAGGTTATCATTAACACCATGGTTTTGCATTCTCAGCCAATGGATCTAAGGCTTGCAAGGCTGATCTTCAGAATAACAAATCTAGGAGACTCATTCCAGAAATTGAATTTCTATCACGTGTTGAGAGCTACTAATAAGGAAGCGGACATTGAAGCCAACAAAGCAGCCCTTCTTACGGCAGGAGCTTTGCTCAGAGGCAGACAGGAAAAATGGGAACCAATTCCTTAATTTAGAGAGTTGTCATGTTTTACTACTTATTGTTAAATCAGTATGTATGTATCCACAAACTTGGAAAAATCTTCGAAATTGACCATATAAGAGCAGCTAAAAAGAAATGTGAGCTAAGCATAAACAACACAGCCTTGCAAGGTTGTGTGGTACTCATGGAATTAGGCTCTCCTTTTGTAATCAGCTTTTTGGCATTAAGGCCAAGTATCTAATATACCCACTATCCATTTTTGTTATAAGAAAAAAAAAAACAAAAACCACACATTTTTTTGATAGATTATTTTAATAAATAAATAAATAAAATATATATATATATATATATATATATATAATTAATTATTAAATTAAAAATAATAATTTTAATTAGTAATAAAAATATCATTGAAAAAAAATTTTAAAAATAATAAAAATAAAAATTCAAAAAACAAAACAAACAACAAAAATGTCAATGGCCGTGGCTTGCCCCACGCACACAACCAAAGGCCCACGGATATGTGTGAGGCTAGCCTTTGGCTTGGCCTTGCGCATATGCGCAAGCCTCCAAATGGCCCGACAAGCTCCAACGGCTAGTAGCCAAGGCCACAGCCATCCAACAGCCCAGCCAAACTTCCAAGGGTGCAACCCTCCAACAGCCAACAAGCCAAGCCACGGCCAACCAAGCCAACAACCACAGTCAACCAGCCACAAAAGCCATGGCAAGCCACCCAGTAGCGTTGCCAAGCTACAGAGAAAAAAATCGATCAATAAATTTAAAAAAAAAATAATAATAATAAAATAAATAATTAAATAACAAAAAAAAATTATTAAAAAAAAAAATCTTACTACAGAAATTTTCAGAAATGATATTTTTCTCCATGCTTACAACCTGCAACAATTATATATATATATATATAAACATTTCCCAAGCTTTATAGAATAAAAATTGGTTAAAAAAATACACTTTCTGGGCAAAAATGATGAGTTCAAAAGATATGAAACATGATTTGGCAAATATTTTGGAATCTTATTTTCCTAAGAATATTGGAAAGGATGAATTCAAAAGATATGAAAAATGATTTGGCAAATATTTTGGAATCATATTTTCCTAAAAATCTTGGATTTAGATTGGCCACTTGTCAAGTTGTTGTCTCAATTTTCATTTTTAGAATAATTAAAATTTCCAAAATTCCATTAAATTCATAAATGTGACTTGTGATCTATTGGTAAGTCATTCAAATTGTATAATGGAGTTCACGAGTTCAAATCTTGTGGGAATTGGAATTTGTTAATTATTATTTTGACGATCCAAACATCGTTGGAAAGATCTCAACGAGATCTACATAATGAGAAAGTTGTCATCAGAGTTTGAAACAGAAAAAGAATGAATAAATTGTTGACAAGACACAACAGGTAACATGAGGAACTAGTTTCGATACAGGTAAAAATTCATTTGGTTTTCTTTCGTGAATTTGTTTTATTAGTATTGATTCTCAGTTTTTTGTGTAAATGTCATTAATGGAGAGATTGATCACCTCTCTCTTTTGATAATCTTACATTCCATTGCAGAAGAAGTACTAGTATTTTTGCAAGTTCCACGAGGAAGAATAGATGACCATAACCGAGTAGTGTCTCTCTCAAATACCACATTTATTTCACAAGAACATGATCAAAGCAACATCAAAGATGAAACATCAAAGCATGAGTATATGATGTCAGATCAGATCCAACACTTGAGAGCTTTCAGATGCCAATCTCACCATTGCATTCCTCCTTCTTTAGACAATAAAACCTTCATCTCATTTTCCTTCACATTTGTACTTAGCCAGTCAATAAAATCCTCATCTCATTTTCCTTCACTGCTCATTTTCTTTAACAGACATTTTCTTGCCTTGCTTTCACTAACTTATAACCCACCACTAAAAACATTCAGCTCCTCTACAAAGTTGATTCATTCCATTTCCTTTTCATTCTTTCAAATAAACCTTGATCCACTGCAAAATTTCTCATCCATAATCCTTCAAAATTATTGTTTCATGCTTGAGTTATATGATGGAGGATTCCTTAAGTCCTCCCTTCTAACAAGTATTGGCCTATCAATATCAGCACATTATCTAGGTTTAAGGCTAGAGTCCTTATTAGTACCTTGAGGCGTGTATGCATTAATGACAAGTTCTCTTGCTAACAACCATGGGAATACACCAATTTCCCTTGATCGTTAGATCTTGAAAGTGGCTCAACATCAGCTCATATATTCGCACTTCGTAAGATGTACTTAGGTACCTTGGCACTCATTGACATTAATGGTGAGTTTGTCTCGCATTAATTAATGAAATTCATTAATGTTCGGTAATCCAATTACTTCTCTTCATGCTCGACATCGACACATTTACCCACATGACTGGAATTGTACCACCGTGTTTTGAAATGATAGAAGACTACATCATTTTAGAAGTTTGCACCAGGAATCAATTTGTACCAACAGCAATAAGGATCCCAATCTTCTCATCAACAGAAAGAAAACAAAGAACCAAATAAAATTCTTTTGTTTACATACTCCATGATCCAACACCATTAGCAGCCACACTCCTCAATTTTCACAACTCATCCACATTGAAGGTAAATGAAGGTATACGGTTTTCTAATTTTTAGTCATACAATTCCTTAGAATGCTAAAATTGTAACTTTGGAAAATTCCTCACTCTTTTTTTCACATTGTCATATCTTTAGTTGGGGGGAAGGGACATCATTTCATATTCACATGTCATACACTATCACATATTTTCATTTCATTCCAACCCGCATATACTTCCCAACCGACTATTCATGCAGTATGATTCCAAAAGATTATATGCTTTGCAAATTATCAATTCATTGATAAGATATTATAGGACTTGAAAAAAATTCTACATGTTTTCATAAATTTTGATGCAACAAAGAAAATAAAGCATTGTTACACAAGAACCATTGCTCAAAAAATTTTGGTTGTCACACAAGAACCAAACATCAAAAATATATGTTGCAATCAAATCTATTACACTTTGCAAAAAGAAAAAATATAATCAAGAAAAGTTTGGAAAGAATTTGTATAATTCAAAGCTCATAAAGAAGTAAAGTTGTTCAAAAAAAAAAGATCAACTCATGGACAAGTGAATCAATGCAACAGTTGCATGAGGACATGCAACAACTTCAGTTGGGGGGTATGTTGAGTCTCAAAATTATCATCCATATTTTTATCATTTCATAACTATTTAGCCTCATCTCATAACTATCTAGCCTAAAACCGTACATCAAGTGATCATCTTCATGATTCTATGGGTTAGGATCCTTGTTTTCCAAAGTCATTTATTTTATGTATATAAAGTGAATTTATGATTAAAAACTAGGAAATTAACATGGTTTCATATATCTATATTATGTGTTATGAATTTTGTGACATGTGTAGGCTTATTTGAAGGTTCTAGAAGGGTCTTACTTGGCCTCCCAAGTTAAAATTAGAATTTAATCTCAAGAGGTGGACCATATTCCAAGGAGAAGGATCTTGAAGATATTGATGTGTCATAGGATTTGTATCTAGCATTTAGGGATAGGTTGAGACAAGTATGGATCTAGTAGATATTTAAGGGATCTGCATTTATTGAGTAGATATCCCTAATTCATGTATAAATAGGAGGAGCATCCTTCAAAGAAAGCTAACAGTTGTCAGATAATCATTAGCATTAGATTTATGATTGTTCATTTAGCGTGAATAATATCATTTTCTCCAAATCATGAGTTATAAGTGTTGTTTGATTCTTAAGATGTGATAGTTGTTCAGGTGTGCTCGTTGAGGAATGGAGGGCCCCCTTACCAAGCCAAGTACACTTTGTTTTATGATGTTTATATTTGTGCATATGCTAGTTTAGTTCTTCATGTTTATTATATTCATTTGTTTTAAATATTTGTAAATATCTTTAATGTGAATTCATTTTATGGCCATGTGTTAAGTTAGATGTGTGAATATTTCTTATGCTTGCTGGATGATTCTTGGTTTAATTCTAATCTTCATATGAAGGGACAAACAAGCGTTTAAGTTAAATTCTCCTTCTTTCTAATCACGAACAATAATTGAAATTCATCCTCTTTTCCTTGTTTGAGTTACTTTTGAATCTCTACTTTTAATGAAATGGTAACAATGATGGAATAGAATTGTAAGGAAGGGCAACCTGGATCTCCTAAGTTAGGAGCCTCTTCTTTTACTATCTACACATCATCAACCATTGCACTTTAGTTTCTTTTCTTGGGGATAGTATTATGAGGAAGGACAACCAAGACCTCCTAAGTTAGGAGCCTCTTCTCTTGCTTGCTGCATCATGAACTAGAAACTTTTTAGTTTTAGAAGTTATTTGTAATATGCATTTCCTTTCTTTCTTTCCATCCTAAACAAACCTTCCACAGCGGTTGCATCTAAGGTCCCATATATTTTCGTTTGCTTCTAAGTTTACGAAACCCCCAGGTTGACATATTAAAATAACAAGGGATTTAACATACCATTAAATCACCCAACACTACCATCACCTGAAATAGTTTATTTCCATTCTGCATATAACAATTTTCAGTACTTTGTTATTAATGAATTTAGGTTTTTTTTTTTTTTTGTAACTCTATGTTTTTATTTATATTTTTATTTCATTTCATTCCTACATAAATCTGGATCAATGGTATTAGAGTGGTCCAATCTTTCTCTATTTTTTTGTGCATGTCTCCAACGAGTTCGGGGTATAAGGGGTTGGGACTTGAACTGGTTGAACCCTTGCAAGACCATCCCTGCCAACACTGATGAGCTCCCGTGGAAGAAGAAAAGAAAGACAAGGGAGCAAGAGATATATTCAAACCGTTGCTCGAAGAAGCCACTGAGCAGCAAAGGAATGAGATGATGGACAAATTTTCCCAGATCCTTTAGTGGATGCCCACTAATGACGCATCTTCATCCAACAGTCACTTTGGAGGTGTCACCCCCTTCAAGGTACAAGTGAACTTTTATATCCCTATATTCGAATGTCAAATAGATGTAGATGTTGTAGATAGATGGTTGAAACTACTTGAGGGTTATTTTTGAATCCATAGTTTCTCCAATAGGGAGAAGATTACTTTTGCACTACTTAAACTCACTCCCCGTGTCAAGGACTGCTGGGCAAATTAATGTGAGAAAATGGCCGAGGAACCCTCTCAGTTCATAGTCACACCCACTTTGAACTCTCTCCAAGATGTTGTCAAGGAACAATACTACCCCGTGGGGAGATATGAGGATAAATACATACAATGGACCACACTATGGTAGAAAAGGGACCAAGATGTGCATGAGTTAACAAATATTTTTCATCCTCTAAGCACAAATTTGGGTATAAAATACTCTGAGCAACATCTAATGCTTAAGTATCGTGGTTGTCTGCACAAATAAATTCATGAAGAAATTAAGTTCCTACACATCTCCTCGCTTGGTGCAGCATAACAACATGTTGCCAAGATTGAACAAAAAAATAAACAAAAGAAGCGAGACATTGGATCTGCAAATCCAAAGCAGAGAAAATGCGCCCCCAAACCACAAACCAAAGGAAAAATCCAAGGTGAGGTGACCCAGGACAACCCATCGAAGCCACAATTGAAGAACAACACCACCAAGATGAAGAAGGACATATGGAAGTGGTGTGAGTTCCGCAAGATCCCCACTCACAACACACATGAGTGTCGTGCCATGCAATTACTAGTGCATGAGCTAAAGGATTTGGAGTCAGGTGCATCTTTTGACTCAGATTCAAAACCTGACAAGGGGAATGGAAAAGGGAAGTAGATTATTGATGTAGATCCTAGCACCATCGTTGCCACCACCAAGGTCCAGAAGATTGAGCCCAAAGACCCAAAGGAAGGGGAGGGTCACTTCCACTCCCAAATATGGATGAAGTGGTCATTGTTGCAATTCATTATCGATAGTGGGAGCCAAAAGAACCTCATCTAAGCATAATTCAGTAAGCGATTAGGCCTACCAACCACACCACACCCACTGCCATACACCATTGGGTGGCTTCATCAGGGACGAGATCTCCGCGTCAGCCAACAATGTCATCTTCCTCACAACATCAAACCCTTCACGGATGAGGTATTGTGTGACATTGCTCCTCTTGAAGTTTGTGATGTATTATTAGGCTAACCATACTTGTGGAAGCATCATGTTGTGCATGATTCTAGGCCTTGCACTATTATTATTACTTTGGGCAATAAGCTATAGAGGATACCGGAGGTGACACTACCTACCGCCATCTCTTTGGTCTCTGTTAAGAAATGCAGTAATATCATCTCCCAGACCAGGAAATTTATTTTCTTTTTTATTCTCTCTCCAAGTAAGGGGAAGATCATGGCCACATCCATGGCCCCCGAGAAGGATTCCTCCACATAGAAGAAGCAGGTGGAAAAGGTCATGGAAGAATATTGTATTATTTTCCTCACCCAAATGGGTACCCTTGCATTGTCAAGTCAAGCATTCAATTGATCTGACTCCCAGTGCACCTATACCCAATGGGCCAATATACCAATGCTCCAGCCTAGAAAATGAAGAGATCAAGCGGCAGATCTAGGATTTGATGCAAAAAGGGAACATCTAACTAAGTTCCTCACCTTGTGGGAGCCCAATTGTACTTGTACAGAAGAATGATGGGACCTGGAGGATCTGCATTGATTATCGAGCACTAAACAAAATCACTGTTAGGAACAAGTATCCAATCCCACGGATTGATGACCTTCTAGACCAACTCAAGGTGGCCAAGTATTTTACCAAGATCAATTTGAAGTTTGGTTATCACTAAATTCCAATAGAGCCCACATATGTATGTAAGACTGCCTTCAAATCCAAGGAAGGCCTTTTTGAATGGCTGGTCATGACTTTCAGGTTGACAAATGCCCCTGCTACTTTTATGAGGATGATGGATGACATCTTGTGGCCCTTCGCCAACTCGTTCATGGTTGTTTATTTGGTTGACATCCTCATCTTCAGCAAGAGTTGGGAAGGGAACTTGCAACGCATTCGATAGGTCCTTCAAACCCTGTGACAACACAAACTATGTACCAACTTGGAGAAATGCACCTTTGGCATGAGCTAGGTCCAATATATGGGTTACATTGTAGATGAGAAAGGCATGCATGTGGATCCTTCTAAGATCCA
Organism: Pinus taeda; assembly: GCA_000404065.3. Lineage (NCBI taxonomy): Eukaryota > Viridiplantae > Streptophyta > Pinopsida > Pinales > Pinaceae > Pinus > Pinus taeda. The sequence goes on along the minus strand of APFE031625073.1, from coordinate 184,611 downwards.
AGTCATTCATGATTGGCTAGCCTTGACCACTAATAGATCTTTGCATATTTTTGGGCCTTACCAATTTTTATCAGAGGTTTGTGTTGGGATTTTGCCATATCACTTGTCATTTAAGTCAGATTACAAAGGGCTACGAGAAAGAAAAAATTTCCTGGTTCGAGTGTTCGAGTCCCAACAGAAGGCATTCGTTGACCTGAAGCATCGCCTTTGCTCTGCACATGTACTCACATTTCCAAACCTGCAACAACCATTTGAAATTGAGACAAATGCTTCCTACTATGCTATTCGTGCATTCCTCACCCAACATGGGAATCTGGTGGTCTATCATAGTGAGACACTCTTCGATATAATCAGTAAGTACCCCGCCTATGATAAAGAGATGTATTATATCGTGCAGGCTTGTGGAAAAATTACATTTTGGGGAAGGAGATAGTCATCCACACATATCACCAACCTCTTTAGTTTATATAGACACAAAGGAAGTTTCAAAATGATCTCCATCAGAAGTGGTCTACATATATGCAACAATTCCACTTGAACATTAAATACAAAAAGGGAAGCACCAAACATGTTGTATATGGCCTCAATCACCCCCTAGTTACAGCACTGACTATTGTTCTCCACTCTTGTGGCCACAAGACCTTTGGATGGCCACAACTATACAAAAATGATCTAGAGTTCGCCACCACATACTAGATGCTAGAGGATGGAAAGAAAGTTCCAAATTTCCACCTCCAGGATCCATTATTATTCTACCTGGGCCACCTTTGTGTTCCTTCAAGCTAGCATGCCAAGCTGATTTGGGAGGCACATTACAGTTGGTTAGCTAGACACTTTGGTGTGGAGAAAATTTTGGTCGTACTACAAAAGTATTTTTATTAGAAAAAACTATGACAGGATGTTGGAAAATATATCAGATCTTGCACTACCTATGTCATCGCCAAGCCAACCATCAAGAAGGAAGGCTTATATACTCCTCTGCCTACTCTCAGCAAGCCCTGGGAATCCATCTCCATGAACCATTTGCCTGGCCTCCCTTCTACCAACCGTGGTTATGATTCTGTATTTGTGGTCGCGGACAGATTTTCTGAGATAGCTATATTGGTGACCTGCATGAAAAGTATCATAGTAGAGGACATTGCCAAACTCTTCTTTGAATGAGTGTGGGTACATTTTTGGATCACATGGACCATTACATCAGATTGGGATAGCAGGTTCCTGAGCACATTTTGGTCGAGCCTCTGGACACTATTAGAAACCAAGCTCACAAAGTCGACTACATTCCATCCCTTGACTAATCACCAGACAGAGCTTGTCAACTAGATGATAGTGCACATACTCTACATGTACAACACCAATCATCCACAAACCTGGGATGAGAGTCTTCCTTATGTCAAATATAATTATAACAGAGCTCTCCATAGTTCGACTAGTGAAAGTCCCTTTCAAATGGGTATGGGATTTCAACCATTGTGTCTGATTGATGTTTCCATGCCTCAAGCGAATACACAAACAAAATCCACACATGTACATTTGAGGTTGATAAAGCAATTTTGTTTATTGAACGCATCCAACACATGTGCTAGCAGGTTCATGAAATCTTGGATAAATCCAATGCCAAGTACAAGCAATGACATGATCAACATCAGGTGCCACATAAGTTCTAGGTGGGTGACAAAGTTTGGTTTCATTTGCAGAAAGAACGCCTTGTCGGAGACCATCGAAATATCTGACCACTCTTATACAAGCCTTACACCATCACCAAGACTATGGGTGACAATGCTTTCAAGCTCAACATTCCCCCATCCCTTAACCTGCACTCAGTGTTCAATGTGGACCACCTTCAACCATACTTTCCACCATTGCTGGACACATCAGACATTACAGAACAACAAACACCAATAGAGCTCAACCTAGACTGCATAGAACAAGACACAATTGATCAAATTATGGACACACAGATCAATACCACTTGCCAACGGAATATCCAACTCTATCAGGTTGTCAAAATTGGCCAACTCTTTCACCAAAGCAAGTGGCTTACCAGGGACCAAGTTCAACAAAAGTTTCCCCATCCCATGGAGGCACTCAACTCAATGGGGACAATTGCTTCCTAAGGGGGGAGAACTAATCCAAGTGGATATTGGTGCAACCTGCCTATTCCACTTGGACCCCCACAATTTTTTCTTTTAATTTCATTAATTGTAGCACAACTTACTATTTTTGGGAGTTTTTTGGGTCCTAAATTTCCGGATTCGTTTTGAGGGCCTAAAAGATGCTTTTTTGGGAAAACAGAGAGACCGGAAAAGTGCACATCCAATTTAATGGTCTTATTTCGGCCTCCTCTTGGAGATATTTGAAATAAGGTATTATGATGTAATTTTAGTGTGTCAGATTTTAAATGATGTAATTTTCCCCTCTTAACATTGTACATGAACCTCTTTATTAGATCCTCAAGACTCTCATCTTCTTTTTGGTTCATTCTAAATATTTCCTCTTTAAGATCATGATCTTTATATTTTTCTAGAAATATATTTTGCTTATCATTCCATGATCTTATTGAATTATTTCCTAACTCATGAACCATTTAAGAGCTCTATCCTTCAATGTCACCGGAAACAATCTCAATTTTTAAGTGTTTAGTAAGTAACCATAAGATCTACAAAGGATTTCAAAATCAAAGAGAAAGGTTTTTGGATCCTCTGACCTTAGACCATGAAAGTTTGGAAGAAAATATGGAGGGATGTTCTTCATGTGCACACTAACATAAGTACCTTGAATTGGAAATCCAAGAGGATATTCCTCATTGTCATCATCTCCATCCATTTATTCTATCTTCTCTGTCAACTCCTCTTCTTCTACCTGCAAAAAGTGGATGGTGATGTGGCTCTTACTACACCATGTGATCAAATGGGGGGGTTGGTGTTGGAGAAATGTTTTCTTGCTTTTATGATTGAATGAAAACACTAATGCAATGCATTTTTTTTGTCTTTGAAATGAAAGATTCCTAATGCAATATTTGTGTATTTTTTGCAGAAAGTAAAAGAAATGAATAAACTAGGGGAGAAAACAATGCATACTTTGACACCTCCCTAGAAACGGTGCCAAAAAGTGATGAGCCTCGGTATTGCAACAAGAATGTTGCAACTCCCAAGCCTACCAAATTTAATTATCAACCTAGGGTTCATACAAACTTAAGAGGTATCGGCACTATATGTGCAGCATACAATGTGTCCTTCCTTCACTATCATGATGTAATGGAGTGAATGTAATCAAATCCTAAACTAATTGCAGAAATGGAAATGCTCGAAGTGGAAACCTTAACCTATTGCAAGAAAGAAAATACAAGGAAAGAAAACCTATTCTAATTGCATAAAGAAAATATCATGAACTAAATATCAATCACTACATTTCAAAGAGTTTAGATCCATTGATAGATTTCATTGGATGTGGCAATCAAGAAAACCATTATTGTATTATCCAATTCATAAATATGTCCATTGACCCAAATTGTTGAGATGTTTTGCAGGGGTAAAAGGGAAATTCTTAAGTGGTGTTTATTCCTCCTCAACCATTTATTTAGAGCCTAAGGGTTATGTTTCAACCGTAACAGACAAAAACCAAGCTTTTTGAGCAAATCTGGGCAAGTATATACATGTTGGAAGAGTGCTACAGGAAGTTGCTACATGAAATTACAGATTTGCTACATGAATATATAATTCACTGAATGCCCAAGTAAATCAAATCCAAATTGGATGGGACAAATTTTGTTATTCAATATGATTTCTTAGGTATCCATTCCAAGTGGAATCACTCAAAAATACCTCTTTTAACACATGCTAAAAAATAGAAGAAAATTACTAGTCTAAATCTAGAAATTTGAGAACTAGTGAGCTAGTTAATCTATCAAATGACTAACCTAATCAAGTGAAAATTAAATGGGTAAATTTTGTTACTGAATGGAATTTTTTTGTGATGTAATGTAAGTGGAATCAACTCAATTTAATCTCATTAGCATGTTCTAAAAAATATCGTAAAATTACTACTATTTGCCACAAGGGACTTCCATAAATTTAGATTTGGGAATAAGCAAACTAATCCAAGTTGCTCAATGATTACTATGGCCACACCCAAAAATCTACAAAATATTGACCAAAATTGCACCTCATGCTTAATTTTTTCCTCTTACCTTTCTATAACATCTTCTAGGCCTTGAAAAAAAACTAGAAAAAGATTAGAGACCTCTTGGAAAGCCTCTTTTCATCATTGTGGTTTGAATTCTATTTTGATGGTAAATTCCTTCTTGCCTTATGTTTCCTTCTTCTGCTCTTTTGTGACCTAGATGATTGCCTAATGGGCTTAAGATTTCTCTATTTTGATTAGGTCTCTCCTAGGCACTGTTATTTTGCTTTTTAGCATAGTTTGTTCCTTTCTTCCTTCTTCATCCTTGAGTTTTTTGTTTCGCTAATTTCCCTCTTCTCCATCTTCTTTTGCTTCTTCATTAGCTTGTTCTTCTCCTTGTTCTTGGTTGTGGGGTTTCTATGGTTATATCCACCCCCCATAGCCTTCAATGCAACTTTCCAAAGTTTAACAAGGCAATTGTCTATTTCTGCTAGAATTTTTAGATATTCCTATGTAATGAGGGATTTATGACAAAGCAAAAAAAAACAACTTTCTCATATTTCCTGGAGGAAGGCTGATTTCATGCTTACTCAAAAATAATTTCAATTCCTTTTCGTATCAGGCTCAATTCAAAGGAAACATCCATATTTCATTTTTTTTATCTGTAAATATTTATCAAAATTTTCCCATAGGTTGTACTACTGAAATGATGAAAAAATTTGCAAGCTTCTTGTTCACATATGGCAAGGAGAAATATGTATTTACCCTTCTTTGGGTGTTTTCCTTCAAATCCTAGGGCTTGGGAGTGAAAATCCTCAAAATTGGGGTCTTTTACAACAATTTTTGCCTTCCTATAGCATCTTTATTTTTCCTGTAGCACACAGTCTATCTCCCATGTAGCAACCCTATTTCTCCTATAGCAACTTTGTTTTCTCCAGTAGAAGTGCAGAATCCTCTTGCAATTGGGCAGTCTTGGCTCCCCTGGTGTCTAGCTTTCTCTATGAGGCTTGGGTTGCTTCCCCTTAGCTTGGAGGGAGGTTATTCCTTCAATATTTTCTTTATTTCTCTCTAATTCTTCCTTTTGTTGATGGGTCAATTGCTTAATTTTGATTAGGGTTGTTGAGGGAGGTTGAGGTTTCTGGCCCATCCTTATCTTATAAAACCTCATCTCTCATGCATTGACAACAAATTTATAGCTATAATACACTCAAGAGAAGAGGTGAAGAATATTGCATACATGTACCTACCCAATGGTTGTTGGAGAGGCATGCATATTGTTGTTGAGTTGTTGATAGATCCATGCTTCTTTGGAGGTGATAATTTCCTTTGTTTTCTTATGCATAGGTCTTCATAGCTTGATGATTCTTTGACTGATAAGGTTGTTGCGTGCAAGTTTCTTTCCAGTGCCCAATATGTTGTTGGTGGAGTGAATGAGTGATGAAAGTGGTGTTGGGGGACCTCTCTCAACCTTCCCTAAAAAAAACATGACCTTTTGACCCATTTTCCAATCAGAATTCCTCCTATATCTTCTTCTCGACCATCTTGTAGTGCCACATGATACAAGATCTTCCTGTAGAAATTCAAGATAGCCTCATGTAGCAGAATTGTTTTGTCCATATCTCCCAAACAGTAGACTGGATTAACCAGAAATTTTTTGAGCATGTTTCCATCATCCTTATCCACCTCTCCATAAAACAATTGGCCAATGGATGCATGAATCTCGAGAAAAATTAAAAATGGATGCAGGTGATGGAGGTTTATTTCTCAAAAAGTGTGCTCTGGAATTTGCTGAAATTACTTGGGCATGTTACCATTATCCATATGCATCTCCCCCTGAAACAACTTGAAAAATGGATGCACAATTTTCAATATATGACAAAATAATTTTATGCTTTGTGTATTTTGACTTCCTGTAGCAAAACAGAGCCTTCCTGTAGCATTATAGGACAGTAAGGAAAATGAACGGGAAAAGCTTGGAAATGATGAGTGTATGGTGGAAATAGATGAGGGTGATAAATTGGCATGGCCTTGGTCCTATTGTAGCATCTGAGAAAAGGACTAGAAAGTTTGAATTTGACTTCTTTTGACTAGGCTTGTGATCAGTTTTTCTTTTGGTAGCTAAAATGTTTTTGTTGCTTGTTGAGGTTGGAGAGCACCTGCATTCATGAGAGAGAGATACATGGAGCAAAGTTTTTTTCTTTTTCTTTTTTCTTCTAGGCCTACTAGCCACCTCAATGAGGTTTTCAACTAGTAGGTATGCCTAGGTGCCTCAAAGGAGGTTTTCACCTAGTATATTTTCATTTTTATCTTTTTTTCCTTTTTTTTTCCAACTCATTAACCACCTCATGGAGGTTTTCAATCAATGAGCCAATCCCACGTGCCTCAAAGGAGTTTTTCACTTGAGATTTTTTTTTTTTTTTTCTGACTTATTTTTCATTTTTTTTTTCCTATGCTACTCTACTTGTAAAAAACAAAATCATTTTCAAGTGTAGGAATACTTCCAATGGATCCACTTGCATAACTGAATGACAGATAAAATCATGTGTAGGCTCGAAACATATTCTTTGACATGTACCTTAATGTAAGAGACCAAATGCTTTGACTAAGATGAGATTAGGAATTGTTGAAGAAGAGTGTGTTGATGCAACTTAATGATTGTCTGGAACCATATTTCAATATAGTTGTGATGCCCATGGTCCACTTGTTGATTTGGATTATCTTGGATGTCTTCTTCTTCTATGAAATTCATATCTTCTTCTTTTTGTTGATTATTCTCTTGAACACATGGAGGATATGACGGTAAACATGATGAAACTTTCTCAATCTTTGATTCTAATTTCTACTCTTCATCAAGTGCAACCCATGATTCTTTGGTCTTCTCATTTGAATCTTCTTTTCCTGCATGTTGTTCCTTCAATAGCATCAAGTTAATCTTTTTTTTGCAATACTCTTCTTGAGTTAAGATGAATACCATTAATATAAAGAGGAGATGTTTGGAAGTGTTGTGCCTTAGCATTGCAAGTGGTTTGAGCTACTTCCTTATGTGGGTTTGTAAATGGTGGTACAGGTAGTTGAGTGGAAGTGGATATTTGAGATGGATGTGGTTGAGGTTGTGATTGTGGTGGAGGTGGATGGTAGGGATAACATGGAGTTGGGTGTGGAGGATATTGAGAAAAATATTGAGGATATTGTGGATGGCTCCCATAAGTTCCTTGCCGACCTTGTTGCCAAGATTGATTTTGGAGTTGAGATGGCCAAGGTTGCCGAGATTGATTTTGGAGTTGAGATGGCCAAGGTTGCCAAGGAAAGGGTGCATTCCAATCACTTTGAGATGGATGTACATAAGCTTGAAATTGTGAATTTGGCTCTTGTATCATACTAGGTTGACTAGGTTGCCATGGTCTTCTTGGAGCTACATAACATAGCTTCTTTGGTGATTTAATTTCTCCATTTTCCTCTTAGTAAACTTTCTTCAACCTTGGTAATGATGGGTAATATTGTACAGCATGTGATTCTGCATGGACAACACAAATATCATCATTTTATTTTTTCTCATTTTCCATTCTTAACATTTCTACTTGTTCACTTAGATTGCTAAGAAATTCGTTTTAAAGTTATCAAGCAATTTTCCAAGTTTAGCTTGACTTACCGATCTTGATGCTTATTTACTTACTCTTTCCCTTCCTCTTGATATGTGTTTGCATGTTTCACAAATCTCTTCAAATGATAATTGGTATAAATCACCTCTATTCATGAGATAAAGGAGATCAATCCACTCATCCCTAATTGTTCTAAGTAAGAGGTTTTTCAATGTGTTAAATAATAAATGATGTAATTTTTCCCTCTTAACATTGTACATGAACATCTCTATTAGATCCTCAAGACGCTCATCTTCTTTTTGATTCATTCTAAATATTTCTTCTCTAAGATAATGATCATTATATTTTTCTAGAAATATATTTTGCATATCATTCCATGCTCTTATTGAATTAGTTCTTAAACTCATGAACCATTTGTTGAATCCCAAACTTACACCTTCTCTACATCCCTTTTTAGCCTTTTTCTCCAATTACCTGAACCTCTAAGCTATCAAATCATTGCATAATAGTTTAAAATGAGTATATAAATGGTTTCCTAACTATGTTTTGTGACTGTTGTTTGATTTAGATTTGTGTTCAACCAGTTGCGGAATCTGTCACTTTCCGCAGCCAGAATCAGTTTCCGCAGCCTTTTTGTTAAACTATATGCTACAGGTGTCTATTGAAGAACTTAGCCACATGGACAAGCTATAAAGGACATGGACATGGAACGTGTCCCCTTGGTTCGGCCAAATCATCCACAGAAGCCCGCGGTCAAGGCCAGTCAAACGGTGGTCAACACAAGGATTTAAGCGGTGGCACGACTCTGTTTTTAGCACGAGGAGGATTACGTGGCAAGGTCCTGAGTTTTAGGAGGTGTATTAACACCTAGGGACTGCTCATCGACCGAATCCAACAAACCATCTCTTGGATTTACTGCCCACGGCTACCATGCTGCTATAATTCTGGTTCTTGTCTTTTACGTGCTTAGCTACCAGCGCAAGCCATGTTAGTTTGTTATGTATTTTCTGCTATAAATAACGCATCTTCGTATGCGTATAGCTAGTTAGTTGTTGTGTGTAAAAACTTGATTGTTGTAAGAGCCTTTGAGCCGAGACTTAGTCTCTATTTCATAACCGCTTTGCAATATATGAGAAGACACTGATTTTGCGTTCAATTTCGTGATTGGTTCTGATTGACCGAGGGTGCAGAGGGCCCCTGTACACCAAGGTCCTGTAGTTGATGTATAGTTTTATGTTTTTCTTCATTTTACGCTCTTGATACCATAGATACTTGCTGTATATATTAACTTGCTCATGGTTTATGTCATTTGTTGTTCATAAGTCTCTTTTATGCTTTTATTTGATTGTCAACTGATCAGTGTTTGCATTTCAAGTTCTAATAGGAAGCCCGGGCAGTACATATAATTTTTTATGACTAATTACATAATGGGATTATCTTGTCCTACTATTGATTTGTTTTATTGGTTTTAATTCCAGCATTGCTTATTTCTTAGTTTTTCTTTGCTCATTTACTTTTTTGCAAGTTAGTGATTAGACTATTCATATCATTCTTCAGTTACCAAATGATGAGGGATTGTAGAGTGAATGTGTAGCTTAATCTTAGTTTTATTTCATGCAACTTAGATATCAGATCATTCAATTTGTGTATGACTACTTCCTATAGCCAGAGCGAGTCAAATGGTGAGGGGTCAAAAATGAGTTGATATGATATGATTAGTTTATTTTGCTTTTAGACATTAAATTGCTTTGAGTTCAGTCTTTTCTTTTTTTTATAACAGCAGCAAGGATACTGGGTTCCATAGTCATAGTTCACTATTTTGTTAAATAGAATCTAGGCACATCTTTATTTCATCATTGTAAAGTTTGAACACCTTTGGAACACTTTGAAGTTTAGAAATTATTCATTGAATACAATTGTCCATACTTGATTACTAGAATCACCATCTCACTCACCATTTCACATTAGGGAATTAACAAGAAGATAAATCCAAAAACAAACCAAAAACTAAAAACGACAAGGAAATAAGAAAATGGTTATCTTGCATAGATAGTGCACTTCACTTCAACAGTTTACGACTCCCGGATTGACAATTCATATAGCAATTTAGAACACACTAAATTGACCAAACACCATTTAAGAGCTCTATCCTTCAATGTCACCAGAAACAATCTTAATTTTTGAGTGTTTAGTAAGTAACCATAAGATCTACAAAGGATTTCAAATTCAAAGAGAAAGGTTTCTAGATCCTTTAACCTTAGACCATGAAATTTTGGAACAAAATATGGAGGGATGTTCTTCATGTGCACACTAACATCAATATCTTGCATGGGAAATCCAAGAGGATCTTCCTCATTGTCATTATCTCCATCCATTTCTTCTATCTTCTCTTCCAACTCCTCTTCTTCTACTTGCAAAAAGTGGATGGTGATGTGGCTCTTACTGCACCATGTGATCAAATGGGGGGGTTGGTGTTGGAGAAATGTTTTTTTGTTTTTATGATTGAACGAAAACACTAATGCAATGCACTTTTCTATCTTTGAAGTGAAAGATCCCTAATGAAATTTTTGTGTATTTTTGCATTAAGTAAAAGAAATGAATAAACTAGGGAAGAAAACAATGTATACTTTGACACCTCACCAGCAACGACACCAAAAAGTGATGAGCCTCAGTATTGCAACAAGAATGATGTAACTCATGAGGCTACCAACTTTAATTATCAACCTGGGGTTCATACAAAGTTAAGAGGTATAAACACTATATATGCAGCATAAAAAGTGTCCTACCTTCGCTGTCATGATGTAATGGAGTGAATGTAATCAAATCCTAAACTAATTGCAGAAATGGAAATCTTAACCTATTGCAGGAAAGAAAATACAAGGAAATCAAACCTATTCTAATTGCATAAAGAAAATATCATTAACTAAATACCAATCATTACATTTCAAAGAGTTTAGATCCATTGACAAAGTTCATTGGATGTGGCAATCAAGAAAATCATTATTATATTATCCAATTCATAAATATGTCCATTAACCCAAATTGTTGAGATGTTTTGCAGGGGTAAGAGGGAAAATCCTAAGTGGTGTTTATTCCTTCTAAACCATGGATTTATAGCCTGAGGGTTATGATTCAACCCTAGCAGACAAAAACCAATATTTTTGAGCAAATTTCGGCAAGTATATACGTGTTGGAAGAGTGCTACAGGAAGTTGCTATAGGAAATTACAGCTTGCTATAGGAAGTTACAGATTTGCTACAGGAAGATATAATTCAACGAATGACCAAGTAAATCAAATCCAAATTGGACGGGACAAATTTTTTTATTCATTATTATGTCTTAGGACTCCATTCCAAGTGTAATCACTCAAAAATATCTCTATTAACATATGCTAAAAAATGGGTGCAATAATAATAGATTTTTGAGGAGGATCAAGCTGAAGCATTGTGCTGCTCTCGCCTTGGCGATTTCAAACTCTGAGCATGCCTTCTTCCCTCCACTCTCGGGGTCTCCTACTCCCGGGGCTTGCTTTCTTCGACTGGACCGTGATGGCGCATACGGAGCCTCCTCCTGTGGGTGCATCGATTCCTGCCTTAACTCCTGAAACTACAACTCAGCTGAGAGAAAATGTAGAATATTTTGCCTCTCTGATCTCCTCCCTTGGACCGTCACAACCTAGGCCATCAATATCAAAGTTTTTTAAGAATATTGATGAAATACCTGAAATAATCCTCCTTCCCTCCCCTACTCATCGCGTAGCTCTGTATCTCTCTGAACGAGGATTGGTTGGACAGTTTACTAGACTTTGGCCCTCTCCTAGATCGATTCTCAAATGGGTGGAAAGAAATTGGGCCTCCTGTATCATGGGGAAAATCTCCATCATGTTTTGTGGAAGAGGTTTCTTCACCTTCCACTTCGAAATGAAAGAGGACAAAGACTTATTCTTTAGAAACTGACCATATTTCATGGATTTAAGAGGGCTTATCTAAATAGATGGACTTCGGACTTCGATCTAGAGTTGGATGTGAAAAATGCAGTGCCAGTATGGGTGAGGCTTCCCCATCTTCCTCTACATTGCTAGGGAGATGAATCTGTTAGAGAAATAGGAAACGCAATGGGGAAATATATCGAAAGAAGTGAGCCAAAGGAAAACATGGATGCCTGCGCGAGAATATGTGTGGAAGTAGACCTGAGGAAAGGAACACTGAAAGTAGTCAAGATCAAAGTTGATAGTTGGGTTCACATTCAATAGCTAGATTATGAAAAAAAATTGTTCAAATGCAAGGTATGTCATGAATATGGTCATTTTTCTAATAGATGTGCTAAAAAAGTGGAATCAGAAGAAATAGAAAACCAGGAACCAAAATGGGAGCAATTAAACAAGAAAAAGTTTGCATCCAAATCCTCTTCCCATACTTCCTCTGTCTCCATTCTCCCTTCTTCGACCCTTCTTCACCTCTCCCCTTACTTCTCAGCTCCTTTTCCCTTTCCTTCTAAAGATTACCCCTCTCCTTCCTCATCTTTACCTCCTTCTACTATCCCCCCCCCTCTTCAGATCTTTTGGCTTCTAACCCCTTTGGCTCTCTTAGGGACCCTAGTCTTCCTTCCTCCCCTCCTTCTCCCCTCCTCTCCTTCCCTTCCCCTCTAATCCCTCCCTTCCTTCCTCCCCTCCTCTCCTTCCCTTCCCCTCTAATCCCTCTCCTCCTCTCCTTCCCTTCCCCTCTAATCCCTCCCCTACCTCTTCCATACTCTCCCATAGCCCTCCTCACTCCACTTTTGACCGAATAATCACTCGAACCCTCTCCAAAAATCTACTCTCCTCCCTCGACCACCCTAGACAGGCAGGCAAAAATTCCAACCAAGAAATCATAGATGAATCTGTGACAAAGGAAATGGCTCTGGGCACCCAAAAACCACTGGACACTTTTCTAGAAAAAAGAAAGGAGAAAAACGTGCATCCCATCAGAGGGGAAGGTCCCTCTACCCACAATTCCAAGTGATAATGAATATAGTCTCCTAGAAATGCAGAGGAATGAGAATTATGCCAAAAATAAAGGCAATGAAAGACTTAATAGCATCAGAGAAGTGTGATATTTTCATGATTCAGGAGACAAACATAAATGAAAAGAAAATGGAAACAATGACCCAAAAAATAAAAAACTACCAAGGAACATCAATTCCAACGATCAGAGCTTTAGGAGGTATTTGTACATTATGGAAAACAGAGAATTGGGAGTAGATTCAGCAAAAAAAAGAGTTGCATTGGATAAAAATAAATTTGAAAAACAAAATGTCAAAAGAGATATATTGCATTGTTAATATTTATGCCCCAAAGCACTACATGGATAAGGAAGTTTGTTGGACCACCCTAAAAAATTATCTTTTGAAGGTCCAAAACAGAGGCATAATAATAGGAGGGGATCTCAACTTGGTATTGAATGCGGAGGAGAAGTTTGGTGGGAAATATAATGTTGATCCATCAAGGGAAATGGTAGAATCTATTATGGAAACTTGCAGATTAATGGGCATGCATCCTAGCAATGGGAAGTATACATGGAGAAACAAAAGAATTGGTAAAAATAATATAAAGAAAATATTGGACAGATTTCTAATCCAAGACAAAATAGCCAACTCCTTCGGTGAAATAAAATAAAAAATCATTCATAACATAGTATCGGATCACAAACCGGTGGCACTTTCACTTGGGGCATTTAGAGAGCTTTAGCCTTGTTCCTTTGAGATTCAATTTCATCTGTGACGACAATGAAGAAGTTAAAAAAATTATTGTAGAAGTATGGGCAAATCAAATTATCGGCTCCCCTAGTTATTTATGGGAATCCAAACTTAAAGTATTGAGGAAAGAGCTGAAACATTGGACAAGGAGAAAATAATTAGAAACACAAAAAAGAAAGCTAGAAATAACAAAAATAATAGAGAGAATTCAAGTGGAAAAAGAGAAGCAAGAGGAAACATGGGAGAGTCTATGGCAGGAAAAGCAAGCGTATTGGGAATTATATAGGAAAAATAGAATGGACAAAGAAGAGTGGAGACTAAAGTTCTGAATCCTATGGCTTAAATCAGGAGACAAGAATACAACTTTCTTCCATAATACTATTAGGGTAAGGAATATACAAAATCAATATAGAGTATTAAGGATAATGAAGGCAAAGAAGTGAGAGGAAAAGAGGAAATAAAGAAGGAAACTTTTAGATATTACAAAAATTCGTTACCATCCTCAGCAACAAATAATGAGTATGAAGAATTTTTACAGCATACCCCAAAAAAAATCAGCAATGGAGAAAACAGTGAATTTACAAAAGAAGTTGAAGAAAAGGAAGTGGTTGTTGTTATTTGGGATTTACATCCCGATAAGGCACCAGGCCCATATGGGTTCCCTATCTCATTCTATAAAAATAACTGGAGTATCACCAAAAAATATTTGATAAGAATGATCAGAAATGTTTTTGGGAAATACAAGATAGGAGGATTCACAAATTCCTCCTTCCTCGCTTTAGTTCCAAAAGAGTCGAATGAAAATACTTTTAGCAGGTTCAGGGTGATCTCACTATGTAACTTCTCCTACAAAATTATTACAAAGATTCTAGAAAATAGAATAAAATCATTGCTCCTAGAAATTATCTCAGAAGACCAAGGAGGATTTGTTCCAAAAAGACAAATCCTTGACAATATTCTAATAGTTCAAGAAACATTGCACACTAGCCTTCTAAAAAAGGAAAAAGGAATGATTATCAAGCTTGATATCACTAAAATTCTTTTGACAGGGTTAATCAGGGCTTCCTTGTGGTTGTCCTTCAAAGATTTGGTTTCTCAAAAAAGGCAATAAACATAATTAAGGCTTGTATAGTGAGTCCTTGGATTGCACCATTGATCAATGGAAGACCAAGTGAATTTTTCCAAAGTTAAAGAGGGATTAGATAGGGTTGCCCCCTATATCTCTTCTTATATATCATAATGGTAGACTCTCTGAATCGAAATATCGAGAAATGCAAAGACGATCGGTCTATCACAGGTCTCTCAATCTCTTTGGAAGTAAAAAGCATAAACCACTCTCTATTTGCAAATGACACCTTGGTCATGGGAGGGGCCTCTTGTATAATGGCAAGAAGAATCAAAAAGGTGTTGAACAATTTTATGGAAGTCTCTGGATGACTTCTAAATAATCAAAAATGTAAAATTTTCGAATGGAACACTCCTCTTCGCTCTCTCCAAAAAATCTCAGAAATTCTGGAAATTCTGGAACAAGAAAAATGGAGCCATTTTCATTATCTTGGCCTCCCTATCTCTAAAGAAAATATGAAGACCGAGATATGGAATAAGTACATTGAAAAAATGAAAAAAAATGTGCAAAACTGGGGAATGAAATGGCTAAACATGGCAAGAAGGGTGGTATTAATCAAGGCATTACTCACAACACTCCCAGTTTATCAGTACGCAACAATTCTAGCTCCGGCAAGCATACACAAACAAATCGAGCTAGTAATCAGGGGGTTCCTATGGCAAGGTGGTAAAGTAGAAACAAATAAGCTCAGCCTAGTGAAATGGGATGAATTAACACATCCTTATGAGAAAGGTGGTCTGGCTATAAGACTTCTTGGGGTAATGAATTTGGCACTGGGGGAAAAATAACATGGACATTTATAACTGGAGAGAGCAGCTGGTGGAAGCAAATCCTGGAAGAAAAATATATGGACCATAATAGAATTGTTTTTTTAGACAAAGGTTACCTAATAAGGCCATGCACCCAAGTCTGGAGTCTGATTAAAAAGACCCTCTCCCTAATCAAATAAAACTCCTCTATGATCCCTATGAATGGTAAACTCATCAAAATCTGGAAGGATTGAATAATGGGAAATCAACCTATAGCTTTCCAAGAAAATATTCAAGATCTGAGAATGTGGATGAAAACAAAAGGAATTAGTACTCTAGAATACATCTCTCTTTGGAGATATGGAGATTGGGAGGACTGGAGGATCCTCAATCTTCCCCAAGGCCTTGTCCCTCGATGGAAGACACTAATCTCTCATCTTAAAGGGGTTGCACCATTGAGTATGGACACAAAGGATAATCTCCATTAGGACCTTGATGGAGGGGTTTTTTCAGTCAAATATGGATATGCCACCTTACATCAGCATGGAAATAGTGATTGGTAACACTGGAGGGAGGCATGGAAAATGGAATCCCTGCCAAAAATCAAAGTGTTCATGTGGACACTCCTCAAAGGCAAGATTCTTACCGTTGATAATCTTAAAAAGAAAGGTTATGAAGGCCCTTCACATTATGTAATGTGTCAGAAGAGTGAAGAAAACATCCAACATCTCTTCGTGGGATGTCCTTTTGCTCGTGCTTGTTGGCAAGAGCTTGTAAGACCACTGGGGGTAAGTATACTGCATTTGCTACCTATGCAAATGCTTCTAACAACTTGGAAAAAAAGGTATCTGTATACTTTAAAAAATAAAGAAACAATTAAAAGATATTGGTTGAGCTTGCCCTCATTTATGTGTTGGAAAATTTGGTTAGCAAGAAACTAGAGGATCTTCAAAGACCTCACTCCAAGCAACAAAATAGTTCTGGCTAAAACTTGGAGCATGACAGCCGAATTCATCAACTCCAAAGGAGCCAAAGCAATAGATGTCAAATATATGTAGCATGAGGAATGAACCTAGTTAGAATTTGTGATGAGAAAGCGTCAAAAAACAAACATAAGAAAATCAACTATCAGCGAATCTGTGATTAGCACTCATAATGGGAAAATCAAAATTAAAAAAAAAAGGATTTCAAAGCATGGTCAGAAAATTTAAATAGGCCCTGTTTATTGTTTGATGGAGCTTATAAGTCTAATCCAGGCAAGGCTGGAGCTGGAGGTCTCATTTTCAATCCAGGAGGAGTCAATCCCATCACTTATGAATGGGGATTAAGAGAATTATCCAACAACAGGGCAGAAGCATACGGCCTCCTCTTGGGAACGAAAATATTAAAGCAGTGAGGTATGAAGAATCTAGTCATATTGGGGGACTCCGCAATAATTATTCAATCGATGGTGAAAGAAGAAGCCTCATGAACCAGACGTTGAGTTAAATAACAAAAAGGGTGGAAAAAAATCTTCAATATCTTGGAGAAATCACCCTCAATCATATCCTAAGAGAAAATAATTGTACTGTTGATATGCAGGCCAATTTTATTGTCAATCATCCTATGGGAGAATCCAGAATTGACAATGAGATTTCTCAAAAATCAATCCCCTAGGACCTCAAGCCTTCAATTGCAGAGAATCAAACTCAAGCCAAGGACATCAAGGTGGGAAACAATTGCTTCAAAATGAAAAGATATAAATCATAAGCTCAAGAAAATCAGGAAAATCACAATGTACATAGAGCATTGTCAAAATTTGTCTGTCAAGTGAATAATAGCTACCCAGGCTCCCCGTGAAATGATCAAGTTCTCTATCCTGAAGTGACCCTCAGTGTAGCTATATAACCTTCCTCTCCCAGTGATTGTTCTCAACTCTTCGTTGCTCATTCTCTCTGGTTTTTTCCTGTCCCCGGGATTAGTTTCCTGCTCTCTCCTTTATTTTCCACCTAGTCATAGAAGCAGCTCTCAATCTTCTTGTAACTGTCACTACACTCCTTTGGTGACTGATCTAATCCACTCTGCTTTAGTCTGGCCCCTCCCCTTCGCGCAGATCTGGTGGAATTTGTTTCTCCCCTTCGTGCAGCTCTGGTGGTATTTGCTTCTCCCTGCCGCGCAGCTCTGGTGGTCTGTGCCTCTCCCCTTCGTGTGGCTCTGGTGGTTCGTGCTTCTCCCCTTAATGTAGCTCTCGTGGCTTATCTCTAGCTTGGATTCTTTGCTTATTCCATTATTTCCAAATTGAGTCTCATTAGCATGTGAATCTTTGTTCTCCTCTCAGTGGTAGCTGTTGGTCGCTATTGGCCTGTCTTGTAGAAAAATTAACATCTACTCTCAACTTCTTATCGCCTCTTCTTCTCCCTGTTGGAAAGGACACTTACATCCCTCAAGAAAAATGGAATGGAATCCTCTGGAAAATGTCCCAAAGTGTGAGATTTGTGATGTGTGTAGAGCCAACAAATACATGATCTATCAGATTAGAGAAATAGTCAAGGACTATAAATTTGAAGCAAAGTCTGAGAACTCCTTCCTTAAGAGAGTTGGAAGAGCAAGGAAGGAAATTGCAGTTCTAAAGCACAAACGTAAGCACATGGATGAAACGATTAACTATTTTAAGAGTTTACTAATCAATCAAATGGGAGAGAACTCTAACTATCAAAGTAGCAAGAATCGGCCTCCATCTCATCATGAACCTTCAGTCAACAAAAATTAGATACTACATTTCTTCTCTTCTCCTCTCTACAAATTTCTTCCTCTATTAGTTTATTATGTTATGTAAATGAAAATTACTATTGAAACAATTTGTATGTATTTATAAGGATAGTGCAATTGGTATTTTCAGAACCAAAAAGGGAAGGGCATGGAAGATAGGGAATGTTTGCCCTCCGTTTTTCTTCCAGGATTCCTCTCTCCATTTTGCATCGATGTAATGGGAGCTTGCCTCCTTTTTTCTTTTCTTTTTTGGAATAGAAATCTAGTAACCAGCTCTGTTAAAAAAAACACACACACACACACACACACATACACATACTAAAAAATAGCAGAAAATTACTAGTCTAAAATTTAGAGATTCAAGAACTATTGAGCTAGTTAATCTATCAAATGCCTAACCTAATCAAGTGAAAATTCAATGGGGTGAATTTTGTTATTGACTAGAATATTTTTATGATCTAATGCAAGTGAAATCAACTCAATTGAATCTTATTTTGATGTTCTAAAAAATAGCAGAAAAATACTACTATTTGCCACAAGGGGCTTCTAGAAATTTAGGTTTGGGAATAAGCAAACTAATCCAAGTAGCTAATGATTACTATGACCTTAAAAATATATTCCAAGGATGAAATAATGCTTGTGATCTTGCAAAAGAACTTAATTCAACCATTTATCCCAATCCTACAACAATAAATCATCAATACTAAATGTAGAAATAGAAAAAAACATGAACAAGAGATGCATGTGAATAAGAAGTGAAAAGAAGAAAAGTAAATTATACAAAAGGGCTCTGAGGCTCCTGGGATGGCCAAGCCCAAGGAAACTCAGAGTCCTATGAAGGAGACCAAGATTTAGAAGTTGAACATGGCACCACTCTTCATTATTTCCATCAATACAATTATATCCCTGCAACAAATGAAAGTGGAGCAGCAAAAATACAAGTGTTCTCCACAAGAAGACTAAGAAAAATCAACTCCTATAAGCAAATTTGACTTGTTACTTATACATAATGATTAGGAAGCATTCCCCATGAAATGAGGAAGCTTTCCCCTTCAAAATCCCTCAAATAGTGGATCCGGTTCCCAACACTAGGAATCTGCATTAAATGACAGGGAACACATTCCTATATTTTCTCAATCATTGGAACTCCAGAATTTGTGTATGATTTCATGATATCTTGTTGATTTATTATTCAATATTGATCCTCCTATAGTAGGGAGTAAGTACCTAAATTATCTCTTGCTCCAAATCTTCATAATCTTCCCAATATTCTCACAATATTCCACAAAAAGAAATAATATTAGGCACAAATATGCAATTATCCATAAACCTTCCTAATGAACATATTAAAGTTAAAAATACGTTATCTAATGCAAAAACAAAGGTTTAATGTGTTGAAGGATGGTCAAATGGGCCTTAATTTATGTCTAATTTAGAGGCCCATCAATTAAATAAAATAAAAACCTAGTAATATTATCTGGTTATGTTTAGGATGATGTGGTAATTCATAAATATGAGTAATTTTTCATGATTGAAAGCTAGGGTGGTTTAAAGAAGATTTTCTTACTCCATTCAAGATGACATATTAGGTTACCAAATTTAAGTATTACCATGTGTGTTGATCTTAATTTGTGTCTCGTATACTGGGAAAGAAAGACAATAGATGAGGGGTTTCCTTGTGAGGATGGTATAGCCTCTCATTGGTCATGAAACAAGAAAAAATGAAGAAAACACATATTGGAATTAGGACCTAAGCTACATATTTCAATGTTCCATAGTGGTGCATTGGATGTAAACCCTGATATTTTATTTTAGTTTGTATCTATTATTGAAAATTAGTTGGTATCTTGATGAAAACATGGTACTCATGGTATTGAGGATCCAAACCAAGTTAACTAACGCGGCAAAATAGATCCTAGATGGATATTTAATGATATGGTTGTATTACAATGAAATATATGGTATTTATTATTTATGTGTGTTAATGAATGTGATTGATTAATCATGATAAGAATGGTTATGTTTCTCTCCATGTGATATGTGTTGAGATGATTATCAGATTTATGATGTTAAGTTATGTTGCTATATTAATATATGGTTATATTTATGATGTTGATGTAATGTTCTATCTTTCATAAAGACATGTTAATGTTGTAATATTATAATGGAATTTCATGATTTTATGGCATGCGATAATTGCATATACTTTTAATGATAAGATGTATAATTATGGCATGCATGAGCATGTAATTCCTTACAATTTAGGGAGTTGGGATAACAATGATGTTGTATTATCATGATCAAATGCAAGAATCGGCATGTGGATTACTTTCTATGATGTTATAACTAATGCATTGGTTGCATGTTGAGAGGTAGTGATTAACTGGAAATCCACCAATGGGCCAAGAAGGTTGGTTTATTTGATGATCTCGTGGGATCCCATGCCTATGAGGGATAATTGTAACACCTTATGGAATGGGGACAAACTCAATCAACTATTGCTGACAATGTTTCTTTTTCCTTGTATAACTTTCAATGTGTTATGGGACCATCTTTTGCATGTCAAGTGCCTGATATTAGAGTTGTGATGTCGAATTCTAGAAGTGGGTGTGGGACATCGATGCTTGGGGGATTTCCCTGGTAGGATATATGAAGGGAGTTTGTGCCAGCCTTTCGAGATGCCTAGGGTGCATGAGTACCAGACCGGATGTTTATCTTGGGGAAAATGAGGTTTGAGCTTTAGGGATCAAGTATAGACTGATGGGGCTTTAAGCCTAATTTCAAAAATTGGGAAAGAAGAGCTTGAGAGTACTCTCACTTTCCCCGGTTTTTTGAAGTAACTTTCAATGCCCGATGTGGTCACTTGAGTGGCCTTTATACTAGTTACAACAAAGGGTTTTGGATAGGAGAGAAGAAATAAATAAATAAATAACTTATATGTTAAATGATTAAACTTAACTTCAAGAAGAATTTCCTTGAAGAGGGGGAGTATATAATGTCTCGTATTATTAAATCAATAATAATAATGATAATGATATTTTTTTCCAAAAAAAATTATGTAATTTTATTTCATATAAAAAAACAAATTATGTTTTGCATATACACATCTAACAATGTGTAATCACTTGAATCCTCCCACATTCATGGTTTGGCTAAAAGTGTTCATAGTTTTTCTCTTTTAGACCCAATTTTACATTTTAGCAGTTACATACAAAAATGAAGGAGTTTCCAAACTTTAAGAGCTAAACTATACAGATTATAGGATTGTCTAGTTATGAGACAATGTTTTTTCCTACATAAAAAGTTAGAACCATAAATAACAAAAAAGGAAAGATATTAGATTGCTACAATAGATTTTTGATCATCCATATATGGTATGTGGCAAAAAACTCGACATCCTTGTACTCAGTGATCAACTAGATCCCCCTATCCAATGCACAACCCACTTTAGATAATTTATCTGTGGTGCCATTTCTTTCCTTGTATATGTGAAGGCAAGAGAAAAAGTTAAAAGTGTGTTTTATCCTCAATAAATATTCTAATAAATTAGAAAGAAGTACATTCTAACATTGTTTCGCCTCTTTTACCCAGTTTATAACTAACATAGAATCACCAAAATTTGAAGTTGGTCACATTCTTTTTCTATCACAAATGCCATAAGAGATTTGCATGCCAAGATTTCTGCAAAATGACTTTTCCCCCTCCTGATCTAAATGGAAAGTGGCATCTACCCATTGTATTCATTCACCCATGGTATTTATCCACCCATGGTATTTACCCACCCATGGAATTTACCCGTGGTATTCTAACTGGAAAAAAAAAAAGAAGAAGAAGAAGAAGTAACAAGTCACATTTTGTAAAAGGACAGATTGTACACCACAATGTAGCCTTTATAGTTATTATAATTTTTAATAATAATAATAATAAAATCCATGTGGTTTTGTTATTGTGTGTTCCCCTCTTTTCTTCTGGCATGGAATTTCAATTTTTCGGATCTTGGGGGCCTCACCCCCCAAGACCCATTTCAATTTTTTAGATCTCCGCCCCCCCCCCCCAAGATCTAGATCAGTGGTATCAGATTCAGGTTACGACTCCATGGGAATGAGGGTTTGACACATAATTCAGTTTCAAATTTTTACATCAATCTTCAACAAACTTCATGCATGTGCTACAACCTCCACATAGCACTTTCTTGGGCAAAGCGGGAAGCATTTTTTTTGTTAGATATAAGATTTTTGTGATCCATAATGTAGATAGTTGTCTTTCAGATTAATCACATAATTAGGATTTGCTCGACGTTTCGAACCAACTAATCTGGTCCATCCTCAGGACAAGGTGAAGAACTAATCGATCTTAAGGAATAAATAGTATGGATGCATCATTGCCCAAAATTAGCTGTTGAAAACTAGTCGTTGGTAAATTAGTTAATATGGTAAGTAAAATATTATTTATTATTAGATGTGGGGAGTTATCTATTAAAATAATAAAATATATTTGGTTAAAATAATTGTTACGAATAAAAATAAATATAAAATAATTAAAATATTATATCTTTGTTAGAAACTAATTGTTAGGAAAAAATAAATTTTATATATTTTTAATATTAATTTAAAGTGTTAAATAATATATATTTATTTAAAACTAATTGTTATAAAATATTTTATTTATTATTTCGATGAATAAGATAAGTGAAATATATCAAAGCCTTAAATCTATTTTGAGTAAATATATATTTTAATGTTTTAATAATTTATAAGATGTTATGAATTTATTTAAAAAAAAAAATTATGGGGCTAACTTAATCCAAATATATACCTAAGATCAAGGTATAGAACTCAAGCTAAAGAAATTGTTTTATAAAACAAGATATAAAAATGAAAAAGAGGTTACTAATTAAAATTAAAAAATAAAAAGTTATACACATTTATTAGATATATTAAGAGACCTAATAATGTGCAAAATAAAAGTTAGAGAAAAACTCAAATTTTATAAAACTCAGAAAAATGAAGGTTAAGAGGGGAAACAAGGTAGATACATAATAAAAATAAGGAAACATGAAAAAGATTCATGAGTAAAATGAACGAAGAAAGCAATAGTACAAATAAAATGCATACTTAAAAATAAGCTAGAAATAAAAATAACTAGGGAGAGGAGAGGGAGGAATCAAGAAGTGAGACCCGAAATCCATCTCTTACTTAACTTCCAACCGTCATCCCTATTAATATTCTTGGCATGCCTTTCAATCTCAATCGCTTCCCTAAGATTCCTATGGTGGAAGTGATCAACCCTAGCAATGACTTTGGATTCTTCAATGCAGACATGGTATCTTGTTTTCTCTGCATGCTCGGCTAGGGCTAATGAGCAGGATCGATTGTGTCTAATATCTATAGCATGCTCTTGGATTATTTGTTTAATAGACCTGCCTGTTTCCCCAATATAGGGAATACCACAAGAGCAGGGAACAAGGTAGACGCCCTTCGTGTCTTGGGGTCAATAGGGTCTTTAACATATTCCAACAAATTCTTAATGGTATGGAGAGGCCTGAACGAGGAAGCAACATTAATCTTCTTAAGGATATGGGAAATCATATCCGTGGCTCCTTGGATATACCGGAGATGAACCTTAGACATAGGATCAACACGAGAAAGTTTAACTCTTGGCACTTTGCACGCCTTATGAAAGGCCTTAAGGCTTTGAGATCTATTATACCCATTCTTTCTAAAAACCTCAAGAAGATGAGATTTCTCTTGATCAAGGTGGCTATCATCATAGATTCTTAGAGCACGGGTAACAAGAGTGTTGAGCATGCCGAATTTATGAGCCCGAAAGTGATGAGAGCTAGCATGGAGATATTGTTCCGTGTGAGTTTTCTTTTGAAACAATTGGTGACAAACAGAACCATCATCCATCCTGGAAAGGAGAATGTCAAGGAAGGGAATGCATCCATTCTCTTCCACCTCCATTGTGAACTTGATGGAGTCCGATTGAGAATTAAGGTGGTTTAGAAACAGATCCAATTTCTCGTGACCATGAGGTCAGATGATACACGTATCATCAACGAACCTCTTCCACTTTTTAGGGTGAAATTGAGTTGTGGCTAAAGCCTTGGTTTCAAAATCTTCCATAAACAAGTTAGTGACGATAGGGGAGAGAGGTGAACCCATGGAAACACCGCAAGCTTGTTCATATAACTCACCTTGGAAACTGAAGAAAGTCGAGGTGAGGCAGAGTTTAACTAATTTGGCAGGTTTTTTTTCAGTGATGCGATTGATGATATCAATGGCCTCAGGGATGGGGATTTTGGTGTATAAGGATACGATGTCAAAACTAATCAAAAAATCTCTAGGTTCCAACTTGATATCTTTCCACTCTTGAACAAAGGAGGCAGAGTCTTTAACAAAAGAATCAGTGCGACCTACCAGAGGCTTAAGCTTTCGAGCTAAGAACTTAGCCAGAAGATAAGTAGGACCGCGGATTTCTCTCTATGAGCTTACGAGACAGAGGATTAAGGGACAGACTCAATTTGATAGCATTGGATACCTCCTTAGAAACAGATTTAATGGGATTTTTCTTAAGCTTGATGTAACTCCCACTAGTAGAAAGATGGTCAATCATTTTGGAGACATAGTCGGACTTATCAAGAATGATGATGGCTCCACCTTTGTGAGCTTTAAGGTTTTAAGAAAGAATGGATATAGTAGATCAGAAAGCCTTAAGGCCTTTCACAAGGCGTGCAAAGTGCCAAGAGTCAAACTTGCTCATGTTGATCCTGTCTCTAACGTTCATCTCTCATATATCCCAGGAACCACGGATAGGATTTCCCATATCCTTAAGAAGATTAATGTCGCTTCCTCGTTCAAGCCACTCCATACCATTAAGAAATCGTTGGGATTTGTTAAAGACCCTATTGACTCAGAGGACACGAAGGGTATCTACCTTGTTCCATGCTCATGTGGTATTCCGTATATTGGGGAAAGAGGTAGGTTTATTAAACAGAGAATCTAGGAGCATGTTGTAGATATTAGACACAATCGATCTTGCTCATGAGCCCTAGCCGAGCATGTAAAGAAAACAAAACACCATGTTTGCATCGAACAATCCAATCATTTCCAGGGTTAATCACTTCCACCATAGGAAGCTTAGGGAAGCAATTAAGATTGAAAGGCAGGCTAAGAATCTTAATAAGTACGACGGTTGGAAGTTAAGTAAGAGTTGGATTCCGGCTCTCACTTATTGATTCCTCCCTCTCCTCTCCCTGGTTATTTTTATTTCTAGCTTATTTTTAAGTTTTCATTTTATTTGTACTATTATTTTCTTCGTTCGTTTTACTCATGAATATTTTTTCATGTTAACTCTTTTTATTATGTATCTACCTTGTTTCCCCTCTTAACCTTCATTTTTCTGAATTTTATAAAATTTGAGTCTTTCTCTAACTTTTATTTTGTGCATTATTAGGTATCTTAATATATCTAATAAATGTATATAACTTTTTCTTTTTTAATTATAATTAGTAACCTCTTTTTCATTTTTATATTTTGTTTTATAAAACCATTTCTTGAGTTTGAGTTCTATAACTTGATCTTAGATATATTTTTGGATTAAGTTATATACACTCACACACACACCACACATCACATATTTATATATACTATGTAGATATATATATATATATATATATATATATTTATAATATTATATAATATATTATATATATATATATATATATATTATTATTTAACCACTTTAATTATTAAAAATTAATATAAAATTATTTATCCTACACTAGTTTCTCCACAAATATATAATATTTAATCATTTTATAATTTATTTTTAATAATTTTTATTTATTTTTATTCCTAACAGATATTTTTAACCAAATATATTTTATTATTTTAATAGATAACTCCCCACCTCTAATAATTAATAATATTTTACCTACCCTATTGACTAATTTACCAACAGCTAGTTTTCAACAGCTAATTATGGGCAATGATGCATCCATACTATTTATTCCTTAAGATTGATTGATTCTTCACCTTGTCTTGAGGATGGACCACATTAGTTGGTTTTAAACGTCGACCAAATCTTGATTATGTGATTAATATGAAAGACATCTATAAAGCATTTTTTTCTTCATTTTTTTTGCAGGAATTTTTTGAGTGGCAATTTTTTAGATCATATCTGAAATTTTGGTGAAAATTTTACAAACAAAAAAATAACATATCTATATTCCTTGTGAAAAAATATTTAAATTCAAAAAAAAATCGGTCGAATCGGAGTCGGGATGAGGGAGATATCACTGATTTAAAATCAATTATTTTTTCAAAACTTCTATGATGGCATGACAATTGCAGCATAAATATGAGTTTCCAGTGTGTCCAAATAGGGATTTCAATCACATGGGAAGATGCAGAATGGTCATTATATTTCCAAAAACAGGTTATAATAAAGATTCAGAGTTATATTGACTGAGTTACTCCCATTTTAAATTAGTTTTTATATCTGGAGCAGCATCCTGAGCTGGTTCCCTTTGGAGATGTGCCCTCCCACCCCGCTTTAGTAGGCACCTGCTTCATATTCATCAATTTCAACATAGCAGCATCTGACTTGGGTTCTTTAGAAACGTGCCCTTCCACCCCATACTATGTAGGCACTTGTTACTTCATCAACAGTTAGCATCACGGTTATAGGTCAACCGCACAAAATTCTTGTCATCGAAGTCCATTTGCTAGGCCACACACTGTTAGTATCACAGTTTGTCACAAGCATTACAACGTATCTCTATCCTCGAATCTTCGTTTTTAATGGTTATGGGTCATCCACAAACCCACAATTCATCAAAGTCAATTTGCTAAGTCGTGCATTGTCAATATCATAGTTGGTCACAAGCATTACAGGGGTATCTCTATCCTCAGATCTTCATTTATCACGGTTATGGGTTAACCACATAAAATGCTTCTCTTTAGTGGCTCTTCATATTCAACATAAGCTTCCCAGGGGGGAAATTCACATAATGAGGATCGTTACTTCTTAAGGAAGGAGGAATGATCTGAATGGAAAGTGGCATCTACCCATGGTATTCATTCACCCATGGAATTCATCCACCCATGGAATTTACCCATGGTATTGTAAGTGGCATCCACCTATGGTATTGTAAGTGGCATCTACCCATGGTATTCATTCGCCCATGGTATTTACCCACCCATGGAATTTACCCGTGGTATTGTAACTAAAAAAAGACTATAACTAACAAGTCACATTTTGTAAAAGTACAAATTGTCCACTACAATGTAGCCTTTACAGTTATTATCTATTTTAATAAAAAAAAAAAATCTTTGTGGTTTTGTTATTGTGTCTTCCCCTCTTTTCTTCTAGCATGGAATTTCAATTTTTCAGATCTTGGGGCCTACCCCCCAAGATCCATTTCAATTTTTTAGATCTTGGGCCTCCCCCCAAGATTCGGATCACCTCCCTAATCCCATTTAAACATGAAATGAGTGCGATGAGGAGGGATTTAATACAAACCCCCCACCACATGGTTGTTCACCCCACTATGAGGCACCATAAAAAATAGCCCACAAAATAGAAGTGTATGAAACCTCTACTACTATACACAGTGGTTTTTCTAATCTTTTGACTGTGGAAAGTGAGCAGGAATTGAGAGTCCCTCAATGGCTATCCAAACAGAGGAGGAAGATGGATCCTGGAAATAGTTGTATTCCTAGCCAACCAAATACCCCAACAGATAATAAGAGAAAGTGCTTGTTAAGATTTAGTTTCCATGTTCTATGTCCAATCCCTCTGTGTCTTGATAGACTATCTCGTTCAGTTACAATCATGTCCTAAAATTGGTTTACAAGTATTTTATACCTTAGTAGTAAAAGTACACTCCATGATTAAATGATCAGTGGATTAGTCACTCCTTTTTCATAGTGAGGATCATTGTGGTCTAATGGTATGCACTTTTGCATGACCCCCAAGGTAGGGACAATTTTCTCCAAAATACACGACATAAAAATATGGTCTTTTGATGGACATCTTGATTTTCAAACCACTTTCCACCACCATTTTTGTTCCACATTCCTTTCTACAACATTTAGGTGAATGTACCCAAGTTTGGATGTGTAGATCCCATAGGGAGAATTTGACCAAACTAATTCATCTTCTTTGTTTGTAAGCCTTATATGAGACTTTTTCAATGCTTCCAAATACATGTTCCATTCCTCATGAAATCCTACATCCAGCTTGAGTACTTTTGTTGTTTTTCATCCTTGCCTCTGAAGTGTGGGTTGAGTTGGGTTGTCTAAATATGACAGTCTAGAGTTCCAATTGTTACGAAGAAAATAAATTAGAGGTTGTGACAGTCGATGTTTATCACCACTTCTTGGTCATGGATCAACTCCAATTCTAACCTTATGTGCATTTCCTACTTTCCAGGCCAAAACAAAATCAATTAAATCGAAAGATTTTAAAACAACTCTTCAAATAATAGAAATATTAGTTTGAGACATTTTCATCTATCTAAACCATTCCTTAATATAATTTGGTGAAATATATTAATGGTAGACCAGAGACAATATGTTGGTAACAGCCTCCATCCACATTTTGCTGCCAAAGCTTTTGAGAATTTTAAAACATTATTTAGGGCCCATCCTCCTAGCAGTTTTGGAGCCGCAATACAACTACATTTGGTCCAAGGAATAACAAAGTTCTTCTTATTACCAACCCATAGGAACTTGAAGAAATCCAACTAGCCTTTTCAAGAATTCCCTTTGGAATCCAAGTCAATGACATCCAGTAAATCAGGATTTCTTCTAATGCATATTTTATAAGAACTAGCCTACCAACCCTTGAAAGCCACCTGAAACTCCACCTTATTAATAAATAATGATAATAAAAATAAAATAATAAATAATAAAAGTGAGAGTATTAAAAAATACAATAAATAATAAGAGTGAGCATATAAATATATAAAATAATCGATAATGAAGCAAAGTTTCAAATAAATAAATAAAGGAAACTATAAAAATACTAACAATAAAGTCATATTAATAAAAAGTAAAAGAATAAAAAAAGCAAGAGTCAGTTATGGAAAAAAGGCTCAATTAAAAAATAAAAAATATAAATAAAAGAACTTAACACATAAAAAATAGAAAATTGCATAATGACACATGGATTATGTGCATGAATATTATGATTCCATTTTTGGAACAAATTGTTATATTTAATGGGTGAGGAGGATGTGACCCCTTTTTTGGAGAAAAATGCTAGGCAACGAAGGATTAACTTACATAGGTAGTTGATTGAGGGCTCGAAGCTGGCTAGTTATAGAAAGTGCATGGGAGCCTACAATTGGGCGGAGAGTCGTCCTCAAAACGTTGGTTATGGTCCACTAGATCTGAATAGCACAATGGTTTTGAAATTTCAAGTACGCTAAATCTTCATTTTACAGGTAAGTTCCTCATCTCTTGTGGTTTTCTTGGCTTATAACTAACTAATTGAAATCTTCCTTATGTTGATGATTCATTAAATGAAACATATGATATTCATTTTTTATGCGTGTTAATGAATTTCATTAATGAAGCATGATAAGAACACTTTGGAATTTTTTTTCTCCGTGTGATATATGTTAAGATGATTATCATATATATGATGTTAAGCTTTGTTGTTATATTAGCATGTGGTTCTATTTATTATGTTGACGTAATGTTATATCTTTAATAAAAATATGTTAATGTTATAATATTATGAGGGGTGGCGAGAGGGGGAGGGGTTTTGTACAGTCCTGACGGCAAATTGAATACAACGTATGCTTGGGGTTTGGGGTTCATGACAAATAATCAAGTTGAACTATATGGAATCTTGCAAGGCATCCTTATTGTGAAAGACAGGTGAGTCTTAAATATAGTTATTATGGGAGATTCCCTTCTTGTTATCAGCCATCTTCACAATGGCACTTTTCCAAAAGAAAGAATAATGGAACTTCTTATGAAAAGAATCATGTCATTGCCAAAAAAAATCCCCCAAAAAGCATACTTCCACACCCTTTAGAAGAAAAATAGTGAAGCAAACAAATGTGCCAACATATCATGTCAACTCTAGGTTAAGTAATTAGAATTAATTGGAATACATGATTGGTGTAATCTACCAAATTTTCATGCATTTGTTGATAGTTTATAAAATCAAACTGCTCAAGTCCAATTAAAATATATGTAAATCAAGGTGAAATTTTAGTCCCTCATGGGAAATCATTAAAATTTATGCCACTCATCGGGTGAATGTCTCATTTCATTGTTGTAAATGAAAACCATCTCCCCTCTCCCATTTATATTCTCACCCTTTGAGAGATATCTCCTTTCCTTCAAACTCCTCCCTACCCTTCATTTTAGAAGTACCCCCATGATAGACATATGAAATCTGAGAAGCATAAATCAAATTCTCTCACATTTGTAATCATAAGGAGTGGAGCACCATCATGACTCTTCCCATGTGAATGAACCTTAGTTTCAAGGGAAGACGGTGCAAAAATCAATCCCAAGGAATTATAAAACAAGTTAAGTGGGATCTATGGAGATCAGAGATATTGAAACTTCTTCCACTGATTCTTTGTGGTGAATCTCCTAACTTGGTGTATACTTTGTCTGTTTTTATTCTCTAGAAAGGGATTCCCCAACTTCACTAGTCGTTGTTGTCTATTCCATGGAAGGAAAGGATCAAGTTGGCTTTGATGGTCAACATGATCTAGGAATTCGCCAATAAAGAAATAAAGAAGCCGGCAAACCCTAAGGAGTTGGAAGTGTATGAGGATCTGGATATGAAGGTAAAGTTGATCATCCTAGATGGTATGAAGGACTCCTTAATACCTCATTTTTCTGGGAAGAACATTGCACATGAGATGTGGGTATCTATTCAAAAAAAATTCTAGAATAACAATGAGAATTGAAAGTTGGTATTAAAGGATAAGTTTAAGTCCACCAAGATGATACAGGGTGAATGTGTGACTTTATATCTGATGAGGTTGTCTCGGGTCAAAGATGAGCTTGTCGTTGTCGATGTGACTATTTTAGATCCTGAGATGGTAAGGATTTCCTTGAAAGGGTTTACTCCAATACAAAATCCATTCATCAATAGGATCATTATCAGGGACAAGTTTCCATACTAGAATAGATTGTGGGATGAATTCATTCAGGAACAGTTGCGAGACAAGGATCTTCCTCTGAAGAAGAGGGCTTCAAATGATGAAGTGGCACATATAGCACAAAACAAGGGTAAGCATAAGAATGACTTGAATAAAATCAAGTATTTCAACTATGGCGAGATGGATCATTTTTCAACGAGATGTATGACGAAGAAGAAGGGAGATGATGAGATGAATAAAGGGAAGCAGGTTGCAGGTGTTTCCACTTCTATTGAGATAGATGACTTCTCCAGGATATTGGAGAAGGAGGATTTTGCGTTGATCTCTCATTTCTCGCAGAGTACCATTGATGAGGCTACATGGTAAGTGGACAATGGAGCATCAAATCACACGACAAAGTCACAGGAGGTGTTAGAGACTCTAGCTAAGTGGGACTTAAAGTCGCACATGGTGTTGGGCAAAAAGATTCAAAAAGAGACTAGAGGATCAAGAGTTGTGTGATTCGTGACAGAGTAAGAACATGTGATGCGAGTCCAAGATGTATTATTTGTACCGGGACTCAAATATAGAGTGATGTATGTCTCAACGATTGAGAAGAAGAGGTATGAGGTCTTATTCTAGGATGGGAAGGAAAGACTTAGGCCTAGAGGCTCTAGCTCCGCAGTTGTGGCGATTAGATTTAGAGAGCATGGTCTATACAAGCTGATGAGAAATCATATAGATTATGGTATAAGAAGAAGGAGGACTGGGTACAGGTTCCAGAGAAGCAGGTGCAGGTACAGGCTTTAGAGGAGCAGGTACAAGCTCCATAGAATAAGGTCCATGCTCCATATGCTCAGAGGGGGACGTGTTCTAAAGGTATTTTGTGGGGTCAGAGGGAGATTGTGCAACCCAAGAAGAGCATGTGGTCAGTGGGGAGCAAGGGTGATTCTACATTTTCCAAGAATGAATCATGGAGAGAGTGGAAGACATTCTAGGATAAGGAGATGAAGCAAGTGACTTCCAGTGACAATGACACTTCTTAGAGAGGTATAGTCCATGCTACAGGGATTGCTACAGTTTTTGGCGACAAGAGTTGGGGGAGTGTCACAAGAAGTGACAGTGATGATGATGAGTTACTTCCTAGTATTGGAAGTACCTCCCTAACTAAGAGGGAGTGTTGAGATTTTGTAGCTTTGGAGGTACTCCAAGCCATAGGGTTCTGTTGTAGCGGCTACAACCACCCTCCAAAATTTTTCCTTAGCTTCGTTTTGGAGCCTCCCTACCAACCTTTCACAGCAGCATGTCTTGCCTTATCAAGTACGCAAGCTTCAATGATTTTCTTGCAAAATGACAACCTGTCCATCAAATCTTGTTGCATTCCCCCTCATAGGTTGTTTCTCTGAACTTGGTCCAGCTACAGGCTGAGCAGTTCCCTCAAGAAATTGTGCAATTTTGGAGGGCAACCAACCTTCCCTCCAGAAATTATGAAATTATGTTTGGCAGCCTGCTGGGCTCCAGAATTATGGAAATCTGGCATCACTATTCACTAAGAAAATTTCTCAATTCCTCCCAGCAGGGCCACTCAGCCCAGAAATTGAAAAATTCTAGGTAGAAGTCAACTTCTCTACCTAGAAATTGTGTAATCCCTCTGGGAAACCAACTAATCTCCCTCCCAAAAATGTCTGAGCAAATTGTTGCATGTGTAATTGGGTTGACTGGTTCCCTCCGGGACCTAGCAAAATTGATTTGCATGCATGGGCTTCTTCTCCCAAGGCAGCATGCAAAGGCATCCCTTGATTCAAGGATCTATTTTTAGCAACTAGAGGTTACATGCAAGGATCATTTCATCAACCTCTCGCCAAGTGTCGTTTTTCCTAGATTTCTGGCATGCACATCATAACCTCAATTTTATTGAAACTCATCAACCGGACGCCATAGAGCTCATTCCTCACATCGACCTTGTAGCTTTGGCATCCCACATTGCATCTAGGATTCATCAGCACATTCAGCTCAGTTGTTTTGGAGTAAGCACGCTTTTCATTTCTTGCGTTGCGTTTCTGTTGCTTTTTGTGTATCGCTTTGTGTGAGTCTTCTTGATTTCAGTGAACGCCTACTGTCGTTTTGATGTATGTCAACTTGTAGAAGTATTGTTTCAATTTTCATTCACATCTCATTGATGTCGCATGCATGACACTATTTTGCAGGAACGGTCGTCGTTGCGGCGACTCGCTTCACACACATGCATGATTTCCCGTTTTCTGAATCTTGTACTTATTGTTTGCATGTATGATCATTCACTCTTGTTTGCACTCATCTCACCATGCATTTAGGCTTCTCATGCTTTCATTCGTCCGTCGGTCGGACTGGGCTGCCTTGGCCCAGACTGTGCCTTGCCCGACTAGCACTACGCATTTCCGAAAGTGAAGGCTCTGCCTTCCCTCCAGAAATTGTACAAGTCTAGCCAAGCACTGACCTCCAGGCTTGCATTACACAATTCTTGGAGGCAGTGTCCTACTAGCCCCAGAAACTGCACAATGCATTTTCCTAGTTTCATGTCACTGCTGACTGAAATTGCGCATTGTGCAGTTTCAATCCTCAACAGGCCAGGCTGGACTGTGCATTGCACAGTTCCATTAGTTATGCAACCTCCTGATAGCTTGGACTATGCCTTACGCAGTTTTGGTAGTCAGTCTCTCGACTTCCAGCCGGAAATTGCGCAACCTTCATGTTTAATCACACAGGTATGCTACAAGTCAGTCCTCAAGTTTGTTTTGGTTTTGGAATGACAGATTGCTTGCCATGAGTGTTGTTATGTCTCTAGGCATCGCAGGTGTTCATCTTTCTCTCAGCAACACAAGTACAACAGCTTCCAAGAGAGTAGATTCAAAGACACTGTTAAGAGCGTAACTAGGGATGCGGTTGATCAAGTGTCTATGAACTTGCCTATCCACGAAGACATCAAGTTGTTCATGGACAAGGATATCAAGATCAACAACAATGACATCATAGTGAGTAGCGCAATCAGCAGCGGCAGAAGGCAGCACACATGCGCACGACGAATGCAAGAGGAAGGTTGTTGATAGCATAGAGGCAAAGCAAAGTTGCAAGTTCAAAGCAGATCCACCCATGACCAAAGCAGCTTTGGATATTGAGGCTATGAGGTGACAGCACAACAATGAAGATCGTGTGAAGGCAAAGAAAAAAATAGAGAAGGAGTTGCATGTGTTGAAGAAGAAACTCAAGGAATAACAGGAGTTGCATAGACGAGAGAATGGGTTGCAGCAGGAACAAGTACAGTAGGGGGTGCAACATACACATACGAATGAAACTGTGCCCGTACAAGTTATAGATCCATCCCAACAGCTGGCATGGAGCAAACAAGGTGAGCAATGTTGTTGATCGCATGCAAGGGAATTCAACAGCATGCATGTAATTGTGCGCACGCATGTCATCCCACCCATTTGGCACACTCACCGAGGCGAAGACAAGAAGCAGGTCCAACTAGAGTTGAACATGTATTTTGACAAGTTGATGCGCACAGCCACCAACACATGCTTGGAGATTAGTGTAGACACTATGCATCAACATGTTTTTGGTCTGATCGCACCCAGGATGACCATGCGCATGCTATCAAACGAGTTGGATGGAGAAGCCATATCATTGTACCTGGATGCAACAAAGGCAAGAGTTCTCTTCAACAATATGTCACCATTAAGCGCATGGAAACCATCACAAATGACCACGCTTGGCATTAGTTCATCACCATCGACCTTCACAAGGATGTCAAAGAGTTGGTCTCACCACAACAGTACGAGTGTTAGTGATGTCTTGCATGGCTTGCATGGCTTCCTCAAGCCATTTTGTCTCACATGGGTACATGTGCATTGTAATGTAATGTCTTGTCAAGTGTAAGCTCAAGTATCAATAGTTGGATGTAACAGTCATAGAGTAGATGAAGAGTCATGAGGGTAGATGAACTGTCACAAAGGGGAATGTCAAGGGCCACCCCACCCTTTGTTATAAATAGTTCCTCATAACTCATTGCAGAGGCTTTTGGTCATCGAAGCTTCCAATAAGACTATCTTAGAGAGAGCTTGGACAATATTGTAACGTGCCTTGGCTACTCCACTACGCAGAGCTAGTATATCTCTCTCGAGGAGTAGGCAGTTGTGGTTGTAACATTCCACTGTTGGAACTAGTGGTTGGACATGGATGTATTGTATGATTGGAACTTACACTTCTTAATATAACAGAGCCAGCATGTTTCATGCATATGTCATATTGTATTCCAACTATATTTTTTTCTAAATGGTATATGTATCTGTTTGCTTACGCATACATGTGTGGACTATTTTGTATAAGTCTTACTTAAATGTGTTGATTGGTTTAACCATCACTTTAGATTTTTAGCTAACTTCCTTTCTAGTTTGTGATGCATCTATGCTCGCATGTTACCTTCCAAGCCGCATGCTATCATAGGTTTCCAAGGGACGCACTCACCCCACTCTCTGTGTGTTAGAACCATTCATGCACCTTCCTTGTCTTGTCACAGTTGTCACACCCTTGCTACCAACAGGGACATCTTACTTGCCTCTGTGCAAAATCATAGTCAAGGCATTACCATACAACCCACTGTTGGGACTCCTACACCAAACGGTTTGAGGTCTAATTGGGACTTATTACCGAGGAGATCCCTTAACATGTTGGCGGGTCCAGCACCATCAACAAGTTCAAGGTTTGGAGTTTGGAGCACCAAAAAATGGATTTATGGGCTTCGAACCGAAAGTGTGTGACTTGCACCCAAGCTTGTGGGTGTGAAACCACAAGGATATTTTAGCATGTGATGATTGCATATGATAAAGCACCTCAAGAGAAGAAATAGGCA
The DNA here is from genome assembly GCA_000404065.3 of Pinus taeda. Classification (NCBI taxonomy): domain Eukaryota; kingdom Viridiplantae; phylum Streptophyta; class Pinopsida; order Pinales; family Pinaceae; genus Pinus; species Pinus taeda. Next base: position 148,529 of record APFE031625073.1, on the reverse strand, counting down.
TTGAAAATGACTCAAATACGAGCTCTAGAAGTGGAGATGTTAATTTTTGAAGTTGTGTGTGGTCTTGGAAAATGAGAGTTCAAGTTGGCCTAGTGTTAAGAGGCCTAATGACAGGTTTTCAAGCCCTATTATACATTTTGATGGAGCCCTTATGTTTGGTATAAATATAAGGTAAGTCGGGAGCCACAACTCACATCCCAAGTGCATAATTCATGAGAAAATCACATATGAAGGTGAGTTGCAGGTCTAAGCACCAAACAAAGGAGGAACAAGATTGATTTTTGGGTCTATTTGTGATTGTTTATAGGGTTGAGTGGAGGAACTAGGAGGCCGAAAGTTCAAGAAGCAAATATGGGCAGCTTTTATGGTGGTTTGGGGTTGTTCTTGCCTCTGTTTGAGGGTCGCAAGGGTTCTTTCCAATTTTTGGGACATCGAACTCATTCAGGGCACCCAAATGAGGATTGTGGCACTTATTTAAGGGATCACACCACCCCAAATCAGAGAAGCAAGGCAAGTCGTGTTTGTTAGAGGGCAGTTTGGAGCATTTGGAAGGGCTAAAAAAGGATTGTTTGTTTCCCTGACTAGTCAGCCTAATCTACAACAGTGTAACTCCATATTTGAGGTATGTTTATGTTGTTTTGAATTTGAATTTGTGTTAGGTGGATGAGGCCCTAGAATAGAACAAGTTGTTTTAATTGTATTGGACATCTTAAATTTGGTGGATGGCAACAAGTAGGTGCTCAAGAGTAGCCTTTGATAATATTTCTAAGAAGGAATTTGACAACTAAATAAGGGTGAAGTTTGGAAGCCTAAGTGGCACCTTGATGGACTAAAGTGACTACTAAATGAGGCATATTGAAGATCAAGGTTTGGCCAATCAAAGGAGAAATTTTTCGTAGTGTGTGTTCATTGATGGAGAAGCGACATTCGATGTTGACAGGTGGAAACCCTACTTCCCTATGTTAGTCTTCATTGGAATAGCATGGGAATACTATCATGGGAAGATAAATCCCAAAAGAGTTGTGAAGCAACAATGGGAAGAAGTCTCGAAGTGTTGTTGCCTTGAAGGAAGAAGGAGAAACTAGTGAGTGTGAATACTTGTTGATGGTGCTTGATGTCGCGAACATTGTAAGGGGATCTCCCCAGTGTGAAGACCCAAATAGACCTCACATTGTTTGGTGTAGGAGTCCCATTTGGTCAGATGGTCAAGCCACCATTAGAAATGTTTCAAAGATATGACTTGGCTACAACTACGCACAAGGGAATGCAACACCTCTTTGGGGCAGCAAGTATATGAGCTTTTTCAAACACACAATGTAAGGTACATAAGGGAACATCCACTATTGGTAAAGGCAAACGAGCCTATGGTTAGAAAAGTAATAGTACTATCCTAAAGGAGGACTCGGGGAAAAAAAAAAAAAAAGACTTGTTGAATACCTTTAGAGTAATCCAGATAATAAAAAACAATGTTAAAGTCTAAAAACACTCATTCAATAAGAACCATAGCTAAGCAATGAAATAGTTCATTCACTTACTATGTAATTAAAGCAACATATATCATAAACATAACAAGAATAGTCCTACTATGTTTACAATACATATGTGAAGAAGTGCCAGCTCATAGAGATTTTGATTAAGAGTGAAAGATCCCAAGTACATTGTTACATGAATGAAACACTATATCAAATAGTGGAACATGAAGCCACAACTTGCTTCTCCAAAGTATGATCTATGTCCTATGCACTATAAGTTAATCCAAGGCAAGGCTTCAAGAATTCAAACGCTTTCTTTGAGTTATGAGGAGTTAATCATAATAAATAACAATGACCTTTGAGCTTCCTCATGACTCTTTGACTTCTATGACTACTCATTTTCCATTCATGACTTATTACATTCCATATGTGACTATTCATATTCCACATGTGTCCCTTGGATTTCATTACATATCATTTATTACATAAGACAAATTATATACATGATGGCGGCCTAAATACAAAATTGATAATGGGACAAATGCTCATCAAATTGATAAACCATTTGATTCCTCATGGAGCTCATTTATAATGTAAGTGTTCCATGCCTAGAACTTCATTGAGATGGCTTTGACCCAAACTAGCAAGTCCCCTATATATTGCATCTTCACCTCTAGTGCCTCCGTTAGTATGGTCTTGGAGATTGACTTTACAGTATTCCATAGCCATGAAAGTTTCAAGTGAGATTTGACTGATGCAATGGCGTACTGTAGAATAATGTCCTTGGTGACATCCAAGACTTCATATTTCATTGCCTGCTTGATATGTTCCATATATTGCCTGATCTCCTGGAAGATGATTTCTCTCCTTGTGATTGATTTAAGTTTTCCTATTGCGAGCATCCTGTGTTTCTTTGTTAGAGACTCAAAACCATTATGCAGTCGATTTTAGGCATCTATAGTACTAATCGACTGTTCTCCAAGGCACATGTAGTTCTAATGGTGGAGTCTCAAATGAACTCTGCCCATCTCTACAACAATCATGTCTTTCTTCTCCAAATGTTGTGAAGCATCTGGATACTTGGAAGCCCACTCCTGAAGATGTTCAACCACTTTGTTTGCTACTTTCAAGAGTTTTACCACTTCTTGTGCTTTTTTTTAATGCTACTGAGAGGAGCCACCACTTGTTGTATAAGTATCAACTCATCATATATTCATGCCATGGTGTCCTCCATTGGCCCTAGTTCCTCGTGCATGGTTTCCTGCAATTATGTGGTGTTGAAACTTTGTGATGATAACCGTTGATTCTCCACCGTAATATGTTTCACATGTTGCTTCATTGCAACAAGTTCTTTCTTTAGTCTAACATTCTCGCTCAGTAGATATTCGGAGTTGTCTGATGTTGTTTTGGAAAAAGAAACATTTGTTGCCATCATAGCCCTAGGATTCCTTCCAGTGTTGGCAGTAATGACCTTCTTTGTAGAAAGAGATATTGGATTCTGAGGATCCTTCGAGAAGTATATATGCCTCTACTACATGATCCTCTTCTTAATTTGATCAAACTTGACACTGCATGTGTCCATGGCTCTATCTGTCGGTGGAGGTGTGATCCCCATCTCTCCAAATGGAAGATTACCACCTATGAGAGGATGTTCTTTTGGAGTATTTGGTTCGTCCTCCATTAGATTGATGGTATTCTCTTCCTCCAACTATTCCTCTTCTAGCTCTTGAGCCAATTATTCTTCTTCCAGACTCTGTGTTACTTCTTCCTCCTAGGACTTCCTTTGTTGTTATTCTTCTATCCTTCTCCTCTCTTCTTCTTTTGCTTATTTCTTTGCGAGCATCTCATCCTATTTCCTCTTCTCCTCTTATTCTTATGCTTATTTCTTTGCTAGAAACTCATCCTACTTCCTCTTATCCTCTTCTTCTTATGCTTCTCTCCTTTCCTATTTTGCTTGAATAAATCCTATGTTCGAAGGATCAGCTTTCCACTTCCTACAACTCTCACCTATCAAATCATATATGATCCTCTTCTTAGGAGCTAATTTCCTTCCTTGAGGGGTTATCTATTCTTCCTCTTGTACTTGCATATATTGAGTTGGTGGATCTTGGGGTGAACTGGTCTCCACTATTGGATGTGTTTTTCTAACTGCATTATAGCATTCCTTTACCTTTCATCTTATGTTGTGGACATCGATGAATACCCCATATTGAAACCAATCCTTTCACATTGTTGCCTACACACTCTCCTGGGATCATAACCACAAAATTATTTAGTGGCGAAGTGCAAGCAATCCATCTCTTGTATTTCCTCCATTGTCACCTTGTGGCTCTTCCACTCATATAATATGATCCTCAATGGGAAGGTGGGCCAAGGGGCTTTCTTCCTACTATGAAAAACTCCTGGAAATCCCTTATCCAACTGATTTGGTACTTCCTGCATGACCATATTAGTGGTCACATATCGCAACATGAGACAAGGGGATATCTGACAACCAAAACATCTGACGTATGTATCCTCGAAAGTTGCAAACCAATTCGCAACATCCCGTAGTGACTCCTTCACCTCATCAATCATGCAAGGAGGATTGATCTCAAATATCATATGAAATATAACTACAAACAAGTTCTTAGAAAATCTATTATATGTGCCTCGAAAGCTTGATTTTATAACACTCCGCAATGGAGGTACACTAGGAACTTGTTCTCGGGAGTCTAGTTCCAGTACAATGTTGGGAAAGCATGTATTTCATAGATTCCATCCAAAATAAATATAGACATGTAGGATTTAGGTGCCTAGTTCACCCTCAAAGATGCTACCACATTTAAGATATATATCCAATTCTCCTCAAACAACTCAGCGTTTGTAGAAAATCTTGTAGATTCACAAGCTAATGCAATTTGCTAAAGAAAGAGACAATAATCTACTTCTACTCTTTACAGTGGAAGCCCATAAACATCGAGTAAACAATAATCAATAGAGGAAGAGAATCAAAGGCACATAACACAATAAATATCCAGGGAAAGCCACATCTCAAAACCCCGCTATCTGTTTTATATTAATCTGGAAAATCAAGATGAAATTACAATGCATGTTCTCTCTAGAACAATCCCAGCACTTAGCAAAATCAATCGCCAACTCACAAGCAAACTCTTGCTCAACACTTAGCCAATTCTCCTGCTCTCCAATTCCCTATTTCCTTGCACCCTTGGTCAAAGAATTTGGATGAATACAATATGCCTTGCTCAACCTTGAGCTCAACCTGCACAAGTATTTCCTATCCTCTACCTGGTGACTTCCTTTGGCCAATACTTAGCCAAATTTCCAAGCCTCAAACATTCTAATTCTTTGCACAATTCCTGAGAGAATTAGCCCGTATTTAAAGGGAAATTCCTCATCCATAACTCTGCAATCCCTTCTAGGTTCAGTTCTTGATTGCATACACCATTTGTACAACTCAGAAAATTATACAACAAATAGTACATTGTCCCTGCACTTTAGTCTCAACTGGGTCTTTCTTAGAAATGACATGCATGAGTTTTTGATGAGGGAATCTTTAGTTAACTGGAGTAGCACTAGTTAATGCATTAGTGCACCAACTGATGTTAACTCACTATTAGTTCCTCAAATAGTTCAGAACTAATTTAACTGGACTTAACTCAGTGAACTGAGTTAACTAATTACAACTCATACTTAACTCATCCTAGACACCTATAATATAGGGAGAACATATACATGACTTCAAAAATACTTCCAACTCAAAATTCCTAAGTTAACTAAGTCAACTCACTCTAGTTAACTATTACAAGTTGTTATGAGAATAAAATTTGATTTTAATTCTCATTTTAATTCAAGGACAAATTAAACTAGAATTTATGGATTCTATTTTTATCATTTCTTGTTGCTATTTTCAACACCCCCTCTCAACAAGAAAGGAATTCAACTCGATCCTGATCCTAAACCTTTGGAATGTTCTGCATGCAACACTTCTCTATAGTGTTGTTGCTCCAGCAACTCCAAAAACAAACAAAAAAAGCATCCAACCTGAATCAGAATGATGCCTATGACATCAAATTCTTTGACTACTATTGCCTTTGTCGATTGAAAACTCTACGCTTTTATTGACTCTACTTTCTACACTGTTGTCAACCCTCTCTATGTTTTTTCAGTATCTGACCGCTCTAGCCTCTGTCACTTTGATCTCTGACTACATCTATCCCTTTGATTCCTCCCGCTACTATGTACTTTGGGCTCCCGTAGCAAGGTACGATCCATGAGATAAAACCACTCAATGGACCCTGCCCAATTTCAGCCCTCTTGGGACTATCACTTCACATCACCCTATCTCACACCTGGAGGTATGGCTTCACGTGCTCCCTTTGCCCACTTGGCTCGAAATTTCCCCCTATTGGAGGTCTCTACATGACTGTATGCCTCAACTCAGCCTCCTCTCGGCTTCTTCAAGTGTGGTTGCTCCACAATTTTCTGAGACTACTTGAGTGGATCTCTCCACTCAGTCTCCTCTCAACTTCTCTAATTGTGGTTGTTCCACAACTTCCTGAAGTTTCTTCAGAGGCTTCTTCTGGGGCTCCATGTTGAGAGGTGATTTACTCTCCATCTCAACCACCAATTCTCTAACATTTTCCTTGCTTCTCAAGGATTTGCATGCATCCTGAACCTCAAGAGCATAAAATTTCTTGACCTATGCATCGATATATTTCACCTATCTCATGGTGATGTGTCTAATGAAAACCTTTCCCTTACCAAAAAACACATCATAGTCACGTTCTTCCAATACCGTGACTGAAACAAGATTCTTCTTTAGTCTTGGTACATACATCACATCTATGATCCTGAGAGGGGATCCAGACTCCCTTTGAAAGGTAATCGTACCGATCCCAATAGCTCTATACCTCTCGTAATATCCAAACTCTATGCTCTGCTTGAAGTCTTTCTCCTCAAAATCACTAAAGAGATCTTTATTCCCTGTCATATGGAATGAGGCACCACCGTCAAGATACCACATGCCTCCCGTGGCAGTGTCGGTCATGCATACAATGACAGAGAAATCAAGTTTGAATTATGAAGCTAGAGCTTCACCTGCTACCGCTACTGTCGGCTCCTTCTTTCTTTCTTTCTTTTGTGGGAAATTCTTGGCATAGTGTTCATGCTCGTGATAGTGAAAACACTTGAATTTCATCAAGTCCATATTCTTTCTGCCATCCTTGCCTTGGGACTTCTTTATTTTGGCCCACTTTGCCTTGCTCGCTAAGGCATAATCCCCTTCCACTTCCTTGGAAGAGGTCCCATCTCTGGTGTTCCTCCTTATCTCCTCCTGAATCAAATATGACCACAGTCGTTCCCAATCTGGCAGCTTCTCCTAACCATTAACAGAGTCCTAATAACTATGCCAACTCTTTGGGAGTCCAAGAACAGCAAGGTTCACCATATCTTCCTCTCTCCCACCATCACGGAAATTTCTAGAAAAAGAGTTGATTTTAAATCAGAGATATCCCCCTCATCCGAACTTCGATTTGGCCAAAAAAAAAATTTAATTTGGGTATTTTTTCCCAAGGAATCCGGATATGCTATTTTTTTCTGAAAATTTTGCACACAAATTTTCAGATATTCTCTGCAAACTCTCGGCCCAAAAAACAATCTTGCTTTGATACCATGTAGAAAATCCTATAGATTCACAAGCTAACGCAATTTGCTAAAGCAAGAGAAAATAATATATTTCTACCCTTTACAGCGGAAGCCCATAAACATCGAGAAAACAATAATCAATAGAAGAAGATAATCAAAGGCACATAACACAATAAATATACGAGGAAAGCCATAGCTCAAAACCCCACTATCTGTTTTGTATTAACCCGGAAAATCAAGATGAAATTACAATTCTTGTTCTCTCTAGAACAATCCTAACACTCAGCAAAATCAATCTCCAACTCACAAGGAAACTCTTAGCCAACACTTAGCCAATTCTCCTGCTCTCCAAGTCCCTATTTCCTTGTGCCCTTGGTCAAAGAATTTGGATGAATACAATATGCACTCAAACTTGAACTTAACCTACACAAGTATTTCCTATCCTCCACCTGATGACTTCCTTTGGCCAATACTTAGCCAAATTTCCAAGCCTCCAAGCTTCTAATTCTTTGCACAATTCCTAACAGAATTAGCTCGTATTTAAAGGGAAATTCCTCATCCATAACTCTACAATCCCTTCTGGGTTCATTTCCTGATTTTATGCACCATTTGTACAACTCATAAAATTATACAACAAGTAGTACATTGTCCCGGCACTCTAGTCTCAACTGGGTATTTCTCATAATCGACATGCATGATTTTCTAATCAGGGAATATTCAGTTAACTAGAGTAGCACTAGTTAATGCATTACTGCACCAACTGACTGTTAACTCATTATTAGTTCCTCAAATAGTTTGGAACTAATTTAACTGGACTTAACTCAGTAAACTGAGTTAACTAATTACAACTCATACTTAACTCATCCTAGACCCCTATAATATAGGGATAACATATACATCACTTCAAAAAGACTTCTAACTCAGAATTCCTACTTTAACTAAGTTAACTCACTCTAGTTAACTATTACAAGTTGTTATGAGAATAAAATTCGATTTTAATTCTCAGTTTAATTCAAGGACAAATTAAACTAGAATTTCTGGATTCCATTTTTATCATTTCTTGTTGCTATTTTCAACAGCGTTCTTGCACCTATGCAACTTACAACACATGGTTATTAGATACTAATATACGTCTCTAAGAATCTTAGTCGAATAGACTACGGATGGATGATGGTGAAACTTGGCAAGTCTCGACACAATCATTTGATAATGTCACTTATGTTGAGGTCAGACCATCTCGTGTAGAAATCATCATTTACATATTATTTGGGCATAAGCATCTCATAATATATCTACATGTCTTCTCCATAATAAGTGGTGAGTTGGCTGCCACTCTCACTGTGAAGCACAAGATGGGATTCATCCATATGTGTAATGATCCAATCAATTATTTTCACGTAAGGGATGACAGGGAATATGCATTTCATCCTATGCATTCTTGACCTCTTGATATTGATGTACACTGGTAAGTCCTCCAAGTCGTTAAGAAATTGTTTCTACATGAATGTGTCATATATGTTGCTCCTTGTGACCTCACTATACTTATCATTGAAGCATTGAGTGTTTGCATATATAGGAATTGTTGGTTTGGTCACTTCAACAAGTTCCTCAATTCTTGCCTCTAATATTTCTTTGGGGGGCACTTTACGAGGAGGAATGGAACAAAAATATGATGAAAGGGTGACAATACTTGCAGCATGAACACCTGTTTGTGGAATCACACTCATAACGACAATATTAGCTTAATGCAACTAACTATGCAGCAATATCTCATAAATCATGTATAACGAGCCATCAAAGGTTATTGAACATGTAAATCTATTAACGAAAAACAAAATCACTTGCATGCATAACAAAATAGGAATGCAACTAGGAGGGCACACTTTCAAAGCACGAAGGATGGTCAAGGTTCATTTGAGGCTTCAAACAGGTCATCGTGGAATTTGCGCTATAACTTTTTTTTTGCGATGTTTCAGACATTAAAACAAAAACCCATTTGGGATGAAATCGGTCTAAACCTTGGATTTGAATTTCAGATCATGTCTCACTATATTTTCGGAGATATAGTCTGAGGAAGTTAGGGCTTTTGCAGACCCCCAAATTACATTCCAAACAGGTGACCTGGGGAAAATAGTCATAACTTTTGTTTTGAGCAGCAGATTGAAATTTCGTAAGAAGTTACAGAAAGAGGACAGACTGTAGTTTCCAGTGTATATTTTTGAGATCCTATTGTCAAAACAATGACATGTGACATGTCATACAAGTTCGTTATTTTGAAAAGGTGTATAATCAGGACATCTTGGGAGATTGTGCATAACTCTTTCTTGGAGAATCCAATTTCGATCAGACTAGTGGCATTGGAAAGAGGACACAAAGGGATACTAAAGGTCGCGATTTCAGAACTATAAGATTTGAAATTACAGAGTTACAGTCATTTCAAGATCGAGCTCCTAAAATCAAGAAAAAGTGAGATGAAGAAGTTTGACGGCAAGGATCCGGTAAATTGGATAGTACAGATGGAGAAATATTTTGATCTACATGGTGTACCATTGTTACAAAAGGTATGCATTGCATCTAATTATTTAGAACCGAATCAATTTTTATGGTATAAAGGGCTTTGTTCTCGTAAACCACTTATCACGTGGTCAATTTTCACGGAGGAAATGGTAGCATATTATGAGGATACAAAGAGAAACTCCTTCTTTAGCCAATTGATAAATCTCAAACAAAAGGGTTCAATGGAAGAGCACATTGAAGACTTTCAAAAATTGAATAGAAG
>APFE031625073.1:9927-138326 GCA_000404065.3 Pinus taeda | reverse complement strand
ATGTTCAAGAAGTGAAAGATCACATCAAGCATCAAGAAATGAATCTGACCATATCTTGTAAAGCATTGGAAGAAATTAACACTCCTCAAACTCTCAAGATAGAAGGGAATATCAAGAAGAAAAAGGTTCAAGCAGTGAAAGATCACATCGAGCACCAACAACAAGTTCTCCAACTTTTAAAGGATACGCCACTTTGGTGCATAATCGAATGAAAAAACAGGTAGATCAACATCGCAGTGAAAAATGTTTTGATGTAGGTGATTGGGTATTTTTACGGTTACATCTCAAGCAAGCTATTTATGAGAAGGAAATGTTGGCAATACTACATGCACTTAAGAAATGGCGACCTTATCCAATGGGAAGACACTTCAAGATGCACTCTCAAGAATGGATGAGGATGTGGAAGCATTGTTTTGTGCTATTTCTATTATCCAACCAAATTGAATAAACGAAGCAAGGGATGAATGGAAGAAGGACAAAGAAGTGTGGCCACTCATTCAAAATTTGCAGAATATCCCAATTCAAACAATATTGCCAGATTTGAAGAGGAAGGAAAAATCATATTGGAACGTGGAGAAGCCACAGAAACAAGAACCCGACAACTACAAAATCGATCAATTTCAAAGTATCTCATCAAGTGCAAGAACTTACCCGCTGAATATTCCACATGGGAGGATAAGAATTTTATATAGAAACATCAAGAACTACTCAAGCATTGAGGACAACACTTTTTGAAGTAGAGGGGCATGTTAGGCCCCTTGACTACTAGTGTAACCCCTTATTGTTATTAATACAACCCCCTTATTATATTTTTGTGCCCATGTAGTCCCCATATTTTTATTATTGTGCCCCATAGAAGCCCACTATTGCTATTATTGTGCCCTTACATTATTATTGTTCTGTCAGCTCTAATTCCAAATGTTATGAAACCAGCTCACAAAAAGATAGAAAAGAGAGATAAACGCCTTAGAATTCAGCCTCTTCGAGGAGGAAACCTCCTTTACATTACACAAATGAACAATTCTTGGATGATACAAATGACAAGACCTCCTTTCTATATATAAGAGTCTAAGGGGTCATAATATAATCAAAGCCGACATAACAATAATAATGTAAGGGCATAATAATAACAATAGTGGGTTTTTATGGGGCACAATAACAACAATATGGGGACTACATGGGCACAACAATATACTAAGGGGGTTGTACTAATAACAATAAGGGGTTACACTAGTAGTATAGGGACCTAACATGCCCTTCGCCTTCAAAAAGTTTTGTCCTCAACGCTTGAGTAGTTCTTGATGCTTCTGTATAAATTCTTGTCCTCCCATGTGGAATCTTCAACAGATAAGTTCTTCGACTTGATGAGATACTCTGAGATTGATCTATTTCGTAGCTTTAGATTTCTTGGTTCTATGATTGCTTCAGGTTCTAATATGATTTTTCCTTCCTTGTCAAGTTCTCGCAATACTGTTTGAACTGGGATCCTCCGTAACTTTTGAATGAGTTCCCACTCCTTTGGGCATATGGATATATGTAAGGCCTGATGTTTGGAAGAACACTTCGTGGAGTCAAATGAATAGCATGATCATGATCATGAATAGGTGGGAGGCCTTTGGGATTCTCAAATACCTTGGAATGATTGTCCAAAATGTTTTGGAGGTCTGGAGAAATACATGATTTCGATCTGGGATCCTCTAGTGAACATAATTGTGCAATTACACCTCGTTGTTCTTTATTTAGAAGCTTTATCATGCTGTTAGAGTTGATTACCTTTCCAGGTTTTCCTTTGATACCCCTCAATTCAACTTCATTTCCTTCCCAAAAAAAATTCAAGAAAACTTCTTGAAAATTAAAAGCTATCGTACCCAAAGATTGTAGCCATTGGACTCCTAGTAAAACATCAACACCACCCATTGGAATGGAAAGAATTGGGCTATTCAATGCATATTCTCCCATGGATAGCTTGATATTGTGGCACTTTCCAGAGAAATTTATGGTTCCTCCACTTGCAATCATCACTTGACATGCCGATGTTGGATATAGGAAGCAATTCAATTCCTTGGCTATCTTAGAATCAATAAAATTATGGGTACTACCCAAATCAATCAACACTCTTACCTTTTTCTTCTTGATATGCCCTTTTATCTTGATAGTTTGAGGAGTGGTAATTTCTTCCAATGCATTACAAGATATGGTCGGATTGATTTCTTGGGACTTGATGTGATCTTTCAATCCTTGAACATTTTTCTTCTTGATATGTCCTTCTATATTGATAGTTTCAGGAGTGGTAATTCCATCCAATGCATTACAAGATATGGTCGAATTCATTTCTTCTTTCTCAATGTGATCTTTCACTTCTTGAACCTTTTTCTTCTTGATATGTCCTTCTATGTTGAGAATTTTAGGAGTGGTAATTCTTTCCAATGCTTTACAAGATATGGTCAGATTCATTTCTTCTTTCTCCAGGGTTGGTTCCTGGTGTATATACTATTCTTTTGACGTTTCTTGATCATTTTTTTCCTCCTCTCCACAATCAATGTAAAATAATTTCTTCTCGGCACACTTATGACCTTTAATGTATTTGTTATCACAATTGTAACAAAGCCCTTTTTCTCTTTTTTCTTCCAATTGTTGTGGTGTAACCCTTGTAGGTTGTGGAAGGCTAAGAGAAACAACACTTCCATATTTATAGTTGTGAGGGGCAGACTCCCTTGTTGCCATAATTTTTCTTTCCACTTTGTAACAAAGCCCTTTTTCTCTTTTTTCTTCCAATTGTTGTGGTGTTGCTCTAAAGAAGGTGTTGCTCTTTGTATGCTCATAATGTGCTATCATTTCCTCTGTGAGAATTGACCATGTAACAGGTTGTTTACGAGAAAAAATCCCTTTATACCATAAAAATTGATCCGGTTCTAAATATGAAGATGCAATACATACCTTTTGTAACAGTGGTACACCATGTAGATCAAAATATTACTCCATATGTAGTATCCAATTTATTGGATCCTTTCCATCAAACTTCATCATATTGCCTTTTCTTGATTTCAGGAGCTTGATCTTGAAATGACTGTAACTCTGCACTTTCGGATCTTTAAGTTCTAAAATTGCGACCTACAGTAGCCCTCTACGTCCTCTTTCCAATGCCACCAGTCTGATCGAATTTAGATTCTTCAAGAAAGAGTTACACATAATCTCCCAAGATGACCTGATTTATACCTTTTCAGAAGAGCCAACTTGTATGAAGTGCCACGTGTCACTGTTTTGACCTTCGGGTCTAAAAAATATATACAAGAAACTACAGTTCATCCTCTTTCTGTACCTTCTTACAAAATTGCAATTTGATGCTCAAAACAAATGTTATAAGGATTTTCCCAAGGTCACCTGTTTGGAATGTAATTTAGGAGTCTGCAAAAAGACCAACTTCCTCAAATGATATCTCCGCAAATATTGTGCAAAAAGCTCTGAAATTTGGACCTGAGGTTTAGAGTGATTTCATCTCAAATGGGTTTTTTTTCACTTCTGAAACGTCGCAGAAAAAAGTTATAGTGAAAATGCCACGATGACCTATTTAGAGTAGCAAAACCCTAGAATCCAAAGCTCTGATACCAAATGTTATGAAACCAGCTCACAAAAAGATAGAAAAGATAGATCAATGCCTTAGAATTCAGCCTCTTCAAGGGGGTAACCTCCTTTACATTACACAAGTGAACAGTTCTTGGATGATACAAATGACAAGCCCTTCTTTCTATATATAGGAGTCTAAGGGGTCATAATATAATCAGAGCCAACATAACAATAATAATGTAAGGGCATAATAATAACAATAGTGGGCTTCTGTGGGGTACAATAATAACAATATGGGGACTACATGGGCACAACAATATACTAAGGGGGTTGTACGAATAACAATAAGGGGTTACACTAGTAGTATAGGGACCTAACACATGCGCTCAAGCAAGAGAAAGGAAACCTCAAGGGTGCATTGGCGCACTCTAAAGGGATGGAGGAGTGAGTTGTTGGGCCTTGAGGCCTTCACAGTGGACTCATGTGCTCAAGGAGGCAGAGAGAACACATTGGTGCACTCCAAAGGGATGAAGGAACATCTCATCAAGCCTTCAATCCTTCAGGGTAAGATCATGTGATCAAAGGGAAGGAGGGTGAATTAGCGCATGCTGAAAGGATGAAAAGAAATCATTTGTTTCTTCGAAGTGTGCTCATGTGCTCAAAGGAGGGTGCAGTGCTTCGTGATGAAGGAGTGTGCTCAAGAGGGAAACTTGGTCATTAAGGGCATTGTTTTCAAGGTTGATCATGCTTCAAGGTCCAGAAGTTCGCTTTTCCTAAGGAAAGCTGCAAAACATGTTCAACAACAAGGATTTGTGATAATAATGAGAAGAAGAAGGATCTGCAAGTTTATATGGAACCTATCACAATCATGGTAGAATGTGAAAGATTGAGGAATGTGCAGAGTTTCTACATATGATAGCAAACTAACACTTGTAGAGTCAAGATTGAATGGAAATTCCAGTAAACAAACTAAAAAACAAAGAAATGCTAGTAAGAAAAGCAAGATCAACAGTGAAATCATGAAAGGCAATGAAAAATATTCGACATTCAAAACTTAATTATGATGCAAGTTCATGAAGGGTTTCTTGATCCACATTTGTGCTGCCAACTCGAAAAAGAATGATTATGCAAATGAAATGAATAATTGGGTTAATTTAAAAGAGGTTACATGAAAAATTGTTTCATGCAAGATCGCCACTTATAGACAAGTGAAAGGATTAGTTAAGGGAAGTTAAGTGGGCTCCTATATTCTAAAAGTGCACCAACATGCAACAAAGAAGCACATGCATGCATCCAGGAAGAGCGCGTCTCTTCAACACGAAGGATTGCACTCACAGAGGGTGTTGGATGTTGCCAACATTGTAAGGGGATCTCCCTGGTGTAAAGTACCAATTAGACCTCACATTGTTTGGTATAGGAGCCTCATCTGGTCATATGGTCTGAGCCACCGTTGGAAAGGTTTCAAAGATATGCCTTACCTACAACTACGCACAAGGGAACGCAACACCTCTTTTGGGCAGCAAGAATATGAGATTTGTGAGACACCCAATGTAAGGTGCACGAGGTAACATCCACAAATGGTAAAGGAAAATGAGACTTTGGTTAGAAAAGAAATAGTGATATCCTAAAGAGGGACTTGGGAAAGAAGAGAAACACTTGTTGAATACCTGCAGATTAGTCTACACAATAAAAAAGAAACGTTAAAGCATATCAACGCTCATTCAATAACAACCACAACTAAGTAACGAATTAGTTCATTCACTTAGTATGTAATTAAAGAAACATATATCAAAAACATAACCAGAATAGTCCTAATATATCTACGATACATGTATGAAGAAGTGTTGGCTCATAGAGCTTCTCATTAAGAGTGAAAGATCCTAAGTACATTGTTACATGAATGAAACACTATATCCAATAGTGGAACATGAAACCACAACTTGCTTCTCCAAAGTATGATCTATCTCCTATCCACTAAAAGAGAAGCCAAGGCAAGACTCCAAGAATCCAAGCCCTTTCTTAGAGTTATGAGGAGCTATTTATAACAAATAACAACGACCTTTGACCTTCCTCATGACTCTTTGACTTTTATGACTATTCATATTCTATTCATGACTTATTACATTCCATATGTGACTATTCACATTCCACATGTGTCCCTTGGGCTTCATTACATATCATTTAATACATAAGACAAATTAAATATGAGACAGTGGCCTAATAAAACAAAATTGATAATGGGACAAATGCTCATCAAATTGATAATTCATTTTCTTCCTCATGGAGCTCATTTGTAATGTAAATGTGCCATGCGCTAAACTTCATTGAGATGGATTTGACCTAAACTAGCAAGTCTCCTATCAACTACATATTCACCTCTTGTACCTTCGTTAGTATGGTCTTGGAGCTTGATAGTACATTATTCCATAGCCATGAAAGTTTCATGTGAGCTTTGACTAGTGCAATGGCATATTGTAGAATAATGTCCTTGGTGACCTCCAAGCCTTCATGTTTTGTTGCCTGCTTGATTTGTTCCATATATTTCTTGATCACTTGGAACATGATCTCTCTACCTCTAATTGCTTCTAGTGTTCCTATTGTGGGTATCCCACGTTTCTGTTTTAGAAACTAGAAACCATTATGCAGTCGATTTTAGGTGGCAATAGTACTAATTAATTTTTCTCCAAGACGCATGTGGTTTTGATGGTGCAATATCAACTAAACTTTGTCCATCTCTATGGAAAACCTGTCTTTCTTCTCTAAATGTTGTAGAGAATCTAGATACTTGGAAGCCCACTCTTGAAGATAGTCAACCACTTTGTTTTCTACTTTCAGCAGTTTTATCCCTTTCTCTGCTTTCTTTTGGATGCCAAAGAGAGAAGCCACCACCTATTTTATAAGTATCATCTCATCATATAGTCATGCCATGGTGTCCTCAATTGGCCCTAGTTCCTCTTTCATGGCTTCCTGCCATTCTGCAATGTTGAAACTCTATGATGATAACCATTGATTCTCCACCACAACATGTTATGCATGTTGCTTCACTATAGCAGGTTATTTCCTCAGTCTAGGATTCTCACTCAATAGATATTTGGATTTGTCCTATGTTTCTATGGAAAAAGAAACATTTGTCACCATGATATACCTTGGATTCCTTCTTGTGTTGGTAGTAATCACCTTCTCTGTAGAAATTGAGATTGGATTCTGAGGATCCTTCAAGAAGTATCTATGCCTCTACTGTATGGTCCTCTTCTTAAGTTGATCAAACATGAGACTGCAAGCGTCCATGACTCTATCTGCCAATGGAGGTGTGATCCTCGTCTCTCCAAATAGAAGATGACCACCTATGAGAGGTTGTTCTTCTAGAGTATCTAGTTCATCCTCCATTAGCTGGATGATATCCTCTTCCTCCAACTATTCCTCTTCTAGCTCTTAAGTCAACTTTTTTTCTTCAAGCCTTTGTGCTACTTCTTCCTCATGGGATTTCCTTTGTTGTTCTTCTTCTATTCTCCTCCTCTCTTCTTCGTCTACTTTTTACTTCGCTAGAAACTCATCTTGCTTCCTATTCTCCTCTTCTTCTTTTGCTTATATCCTTTCTTGTTCTTCTTGAATAGCTCCTATGTTAAAAGGATCAACTTTCCACTTCCAGCTACTCTCGCCTACCGAATCATGTCTACTCCTCTTCTTAGGAGCTACTTTCCTTTCTTGATGGGTTATCTATTATTCCTCCTATACTTTCATATATTGAGTTGGTGGATCATGGGGTCAACTAGTCTCCACTGCTAGATGTGTCTTTATAACTGTGTTATACAAGTACTTTACCTTTTCATATTCTGTTGTGGACATCAATGAATACCCCGTACTGAAACTAATCCTTTGACAATGTTGCCTACACACTCTCCTGGGACCATAACCATGAAAGTATTTAGTGGCATACTGCAAGAAATCATGCTCTTGTATTTCCGCCATTGTCGCCTTGTGGCTCTTCAACTCATATAATCTAATCCTTAATGAGAAGGTGGGTCAAGGGGCTTTCTTCTTCAAGTGAAGAACTCCTAGCCATTTATTGTCCAACTGATTTTCTACTTCCTGCATGACCATTTTATTGGTCACATGTCATGGCATGAGATGAAGGGATATCTGACAACCAAAACATCTAATGTATGTACCCTCAGGCGCTGCAAAACAATCCGTGATATATCGTAGTGACTCCTTCACTTGATCGGTCATGCAAGCAGGATTGAGAATTGATCTTGGATATCATATGAAAGATAAATGCCAATAAGTGCTCGTCCAATCTGTCATATGCACCTCTGAAACTTGATTTTGATAACACTCTACAATGGAAGTACAATGGGAACTTGTTCTCAGGATTCTAGTTGCAGTACAATGTTGGGAAAGCATATAGTGCACAGATTCCATCCAAAAGAAATTTAGACATGTAGAATTCAAGTGCCTAGTTTGCACTCAAATATGTTTTTTCCTACCCAACATAATGCTGCAACTTAAATGATGATAAATATGCCCAATTTAAATCTCTACCCCGGGTGACCACCAAATTGAACATATAAATCCAATTCTCCTCAAACAACTTATCATTATTGTGCCCATGCAACCGACAACAGATGGATATCAAATACTGATTTACATCTCTAAGAATCTTAGTCGGATAGACTACGAATGGGCGATGGAAAAACTTGGCAGTCTCTCAACACCATGATTTGATAATGTCACTTGAGTTGAGGTTGGCCCATCTCATGTAGAAATCATCATTTTCATATTCTTTAGGGGTAAGCATATTATAATATATATGCATGTCTTCTCCATAATAAGTGGTGAGCTAACCACCACTCTCACTACGAAGCACAATATGGAAGTCGTCCATATCTGTAATTATCCACTCAGTTACTTCTGCATAGGTGATGATCGAGAATTTGCATGTGACCCTATGCATTTTGGACCTCTTGATATTGATGTACACTTGTAAGTCCTCCAATTCCTTAGGAAATTGTTTCCGCATGAATGTGTCCTATATGTTGCTCCATGTGACCTCAGTAGACTTATCAATGAAGCATTGAGTGTCGGCATATATATAAATGGATGGCTTGTTCATTTCAACAGGTTCCTTAGTACTTGCGTTTGATATTGGTCACTTTACGGGGAGGAATGGCTCCAACAGACGATGAAAGGGTGACAATACTTGTAGCACGAACACATGTTTTTGGAAGCACACTCATAATGACAAGATTAGCTTAATGCAACTAACAATGCTGCAATATATTATAAATCATGTATAAAGAGCCAACAAAGGTTACTAAACATGTAAATCTATTAATGACATCACAAAATAACTTCCATGCAAAAGAAAATAGGCATGCAAACTAGGAGGGCGCACTTTCTAACCAGAAAGGAAGATCAAGGGTCATTCAAGGCTTTGCAACATGCTCATGTTGTCAAGAAAGATAAAGGAAACCTCAAGGGTGCACTAGCACACTCTGAAGGGACAAACGAGTGAGTTATTGAGCCTTCATGCCTTCACAATGTGCTCATGCACTCAAGGAGGCAGAGAGGGTGGACTGGCACACTCCAAAGGGATGAAGGAACACATCATCAGGACTTCAGTGCTTCAGGGTGCACTCATGCACTCAAAGAGAAGGAGGGTGCACTAGCGCATGCCAAAGGGACAAAGAGAAATCATTTGTCTTCAAAGTGCGCTCATGCACTCAAACTAGGGTGTAGTTCTTCGTGAAAAAGGAGTGCACTTAAGAGGGAAACTTGGTCATTTTGGGCACAGTTTTCAAGGCTGATCAAGTTTAAAGGTCCAAAAGTTTGCTCTGCCTAAGGAAAGCTCCAGAACAAGTTCAACAACAAGGATTTATGATCATAATGATAAGAAGAAGGACCTGCATGTTTATATGGACAATATTGCAATCATGGTAGAATGTGAAACGTTGAGGAATGTGCAGGGTTTCTGCATATGATAGAAAATTAACACATGCATAATCAATATTGAATAGAAACATCAATAAATAAAATGAAAAACAAAGAAATGCTAGCAAGAAAAGAAAGATCAATAGTGAAATCATGAAAAGCAATCAAAGGATTCGACATGCAAAACTTACTTGTGATGCAAGTTGATGAAGAGTTTCTTGATCCACAGTTGTGGACCCAACTCGGATGAGAATGATTATGAAAATGAAATGATTAATTGAGTTTATTTAAAAGAGTTTACATGCAAAATTGTTTCATGCATGATTTCCACTTTTCGACAAGTGAAAGGATTAGTGAAGGGAAGTTTAGTGGGATCTTATTTTCTAGGAGTGCGCCCACGTGCATGCATCTAAGAAGAGTGCATCTCTTCAACATGAAGGATTGTGCTCACAGAGGGCGCACTTGCTCAGCATCAAGGAGTGTGCTCAAGGAGAGCACACTACTTCAGACCGAAGGAGTGCGCTCAACTCAAGCGCATGTCTTCATCAACTTGGAGTGTGCTTTTGCCTTAAAGAGCTATTTTCTTGCTTTTGTTTGCTTTTTGGTCCTTTTGTGTGATTTTTGAGTGTGTGCATGGTGAAAATGCTAGTTTCTAAGTCTGGATAGGTCATGATTCACCTAACCGTAGATAAGATAACCTAAGTGCTTATAAGAGTTAGGTGACAACACTTGAGCAGCATTGACTTAGGAGGAAGCGACACTAGGAGAAAACACACAAATAAAAAATCAAATGATGTGTTGACACTAAGGGGCTTGAAACGACAGTTTATGTATTCTAAAAAATTGACTTAGGAAAAAAATTTCCAGGGTCATTTTCGTAGCGACAACACTCGGTGACATACTTGGAGAACCACAACTTCTCTGAAATGGTTTCATTTAAAGTCTCCATTCTCCATGAAGTATTGATTCAATTAGTGAGTTACCTTAGCTCCCCACTCTTACCTAGTTAAATATATAGTCTTCTCCATTCCATCGCTTGGCAGCACACAACATAAAGCAAGCCATATCATTATCCTATTGATGTAAGGGTAATATAGCACGATGAAATAAAAATAATCAGAGTATGATTTTTACATCTTCGCCATTGCTCCACTGTTAGCAGGCTCGGACAGAACCCTGGCAGAGTCGCTTCAAGAATGAAAAAGTTGCTTCGTTGTGTTATCACTCAGATTTTCCCAGAAGTTGTAAGAAGTGAAAAGGGGTCCGAGGTAACCACAAACCAATCTTTTAGATACAAAATCTAGCCAATCTGTATCCAGAGAGGGCTCTCTCTTTAAGTTTTAGCTTTGTTTTGAAAGATATTAGGCTAGTTATGAAGTTTAGGAGTTTTGTTTGAGTTTGGGTGGTGAGATTCAATAGCAGAGGGTAGGACTAACTAGTTTAGGCCATTGGGCTAATGGAGTCAAAGAAGATGGCTTAACTGGACTTGGTTTCTTAACAAAGGATGGTTTCACAGAGCGAGATAATCAGACAGGAGCAAATAGAGAGTTAAAAAAAATGGGATGGGCTTAAAGGGTTAAAGGGCAGTTAAGAATCCTTCAACATACTTTAAGAGAGTAGAACATGACTAACGATCAATAAAGAGCAATTAAGAATTATTTACTAAATGATTACAATGAAAGAACTAGAAAACATGAGCAATTAAGAATTCACTGTTTATACTAATTCAGAAGAAAACATAGAGAATAATAAAGATTGAAAACAAAGTGCAATTAAGCATATTCTGAGTTACTATTTTTCGTTTATCATTCAAATATGAAACATAGATGATATTATAAACAAGGAAAACTTTAAAACACAAGGTATAGAGGACTTATTGATCCGGTGTTTGATTCAAGAATTCTGAGAAAAGTCCCTTGCATTAATTCTTTGTCCATCAAGCCATGCAAAAGTTGAGTCCAACAACACTTTATTCCAAATAATCAATGTTATAGCAATGTCTAATAATCCACCCAAAATACTTCAAATGGAAAATTATTTATACTAATTGTAAACTGAAATATCTTGAAAAAATATCAAGATTAGTTTCACAAATATCTCCAATTGTTTACATTAATAGAACTTAAATAAAGGACATTCAAAACTAATGAATCTATTTGGCACTATTTCTATGGATTTATGGCGAAAAACAAGAGAAAGTCGAATTTGATAGCAACTGTTAGTTGATGATGAGGCATCCCAGTCACTAACTGCATCCTTCCTTTGTGCATTCTACCCCAGAAATTCTACAAACTTAGGGTCCAATGGTACACTTGTATATCTAAATCCGTGATAGATATGTAAAAATTGAAAGAGGTTTTTTTAGATAAGAATGTTTTTAATATAGACCTCTCCCAGTTTTCCAAAATTCATCTCCAGTTGTTCACAATATTCTCTACAAAAAGATGTCAAAAACAGGACTTTGCACAAACTGAAAAATAGGTTGTGAAGACATGCACTTATCTCCCTCTTGGTAATAACTGTGTAAAACGTGAGATAGATTTTTGTATTTTGGCCTGTTAGGGACAAAAACCTCTTCCAGTTTCTCGAAATACTTCTTGGATTAGCCACAATAGTTTCTGCAAAACTATGACTTACACAGGAAATTTCTGAAGAATGTACCATTTCCATTCTAATTTCATCTTTTAACCTTAAATTCCTTTCAATTGTTTTTCCCTTTTACTCTGGATAAACTTCATTGTATCTGGCGAAAGTGTTTTCATCTTTGTCTAACCCTTAATGTCTTCATGTTTACTTTTACTGTTTACTTTTTACTTTTACCACTCTGTTTTTTCATCTGTCTTTACTTTGACATGAATTTGTATACTCTGTTTTGTAACTGTCTTCCCTGTTGTTTATATTCATGCTAGCTGATTTACTTGATTTGGTCTTCAATCTGATACTCTTTAATCCTGATACACTTTGACTATTATTTACTGTGTCCTTTTACCTTCACTGTATATTTTAGGTTTTTACTATCTATTTCAACAGTAAATCGTTTAATTTAATGTTTCCTCTACTTGTATTTTTACTGTATGTTTTATCATCTATCTCTATTTGAATAGATTTGATAACAATCTTGGAGTAAACAGGTCTTATGACTAGTATTAAGACTGTTTATCCAAGGATGTGGTCTTCTGATCACCTGTAAAACAAAACAAATTGTTAAGAAAGCATTGGTTTGCAAGGGAGGTCGAAAAGTTTTCTTTTGAGCTTGAGAGGTTTGTGGAGTGAGTCCAGAATGATTTTTGGGAGGTAAACCATGCTCAAATTGGTTAATAGAGGCTTTAGGTGGTGCAGCTGGGTTACAAATGGTTTTACTGCATAATCGGGTGAAAATGAGCAACACTGGGGTTTTTGTGTTTAAACGGGTAAATGGTTGGTATTGGCAGGTGAAACGATGAATGATGAAACACTTTGTCGTTTCGTAGAAGGTGGTAAGCGGTTTCTATTGCACCACTTATGGGGAAGGGTGGTATTTAGCCTCGAGCCAGCGATTCCATAGATTACTCGACACGTGGCGGAGGTACGAGAGGAAAACCGCCTAGTGATCGCACGTTAACGCGTGGTCACCAAGGGGGGTGCGATATTGGTAACGACCATCGGATGATGGGGACGGGATCGAACAGTGGACGGGAGGCGTATTGTGATAGAGTTTGACTGTGCCAGACCCAACACAATAAAAAATGTTTAATTGTATCGGGGTAATGCGATTGGTTGGGGGGTGGTTCTTAATTAACTGTAAGGGTTAATTAATTCTAATTAATCATGTTTGACAAGTATCTATGGTTATATTTAACCGGGGCGGGATATATAATATTTTGGGGTTTTATATAGTTAAATAATACGGGAGTGGGTTAATTTTTCCAAAGGATTTATATAATATAAGTCAGAAATTAATATGAAACAATGTGATAAAAAGCGCTAAGTAAAAACATTAGAGTATATATTTAAACTTAGGCTTAAAGTGGAAAAGGGGTTTTTATGTGATATTGAGCATTTTTCCTAAGTAAAATAGGATTTTACTTAGGAAAAGACTTATGAGAGTGAAAGTACTTAGGCCATTTAAATTATTGGGCCGAGAATCTGGTCCCTCCAGAAGTCAGAGAAATGCTTTGAGCCCCTTTAATTTTCAAAGACCTTAATACTTTAGGGGGAATTAGTGAAATCTTTAGGGAAAAATGTGAATGGAAGTTAGTTACTTGACCTTGTCTTGCTTCAACTGCATCAAGTGTAATGTCTGCCTTGCACTTGTGATAAAAGTGAAAATTAACACCTTTAGAGACATTATCCATCACAAGTATTTCTGCAACACCATCTACCTACCCTACCTACTTTAACCTAACATTTTTTCTTCTTTATTTGGGTGCGACTGGCAAACCCTTATCAAATCATCCTTTTCTTTTACATGGCAAGCCTACCTATGTTTGCATTTATTACATCCAAGGGCTTAGATTAAACTGTTGAGCACCTTTTTATTTACTCTACCTATCTACTTATCTGCCAAGATTACACTGTTTGGTCAAATATTTATTCTCTATCTCTAAAACATGAAATTCAAATATGAACTAGCCAAGCTTAAGTTGTTTGACTATTCATCAATTGTGGCATAAGTTAACAAGCTACACATAATGCTTATTACAAAAAATGAAAGAGTAGTGGCATTTAAACTTGCACACTTTCCTGGTCTATTTTTATTTGGGGTTCATTTCTTATATTTTTTTCGACCACCTTTATTCTTTTTACCCTTTGATTTTTCTTTAGGGTATACCCTCTTTACATTTTAAAAAAAAAAAAAATTGATTCCTTGAAAATATGGAAAACCTTTGCAACAAGAAAATGTATGAACATATTACAGAGCTCATCAAGTCAATCATGACATATGACACCTATTGGTATAGGAGCATAACACGTTGTTAGCAAACCTGGATAGTACCCTGACAAATTCGCTTGCTTCACATCCTTGTGCAAGGAGCATTTCTCTTCTTTCACCATTTATTTTTCTTTCTTTTCAATAGAATTGTGCATAGGCACTTATTATTTTTCAATGGGAGGAAGAGGGATCTTGACTTACTAAGAGCAGAAGAGGTTGGTCCTTCAAAGACATTTTTTAGACCTATGATGCTTTTATCGCTAAAAAATTCCCCTTATCTTTCTCTACTTAGATAGATAAGCAAGAACACACTATTCATAACAAGACCGAGTGCAGGGATGAGAATCCTAAATGGATACAGGTATCATGGTTTGCTTAAATATTCCCAGCTAAAGGATCGTATTTTCCATTGGAAATCATTGACTTGGAAGATGTAAACCATAACAAAGAAGAGGGTAACATATAATCCAAGGGTTGTATGTTACCACAACATTCCTTTCACAAAATTCTAGCCACGTCATCTCGAAGCTCAAAACCAGCTTTATTCAAGAACCAACAAAACAAAGGAAAGATGAAAATATCAAACAGGAATGCAATGCATCTAACTAAATGCAACCTATCCTATCCTAAACTAAACATTACATAGTCGGGTCATATGAAATGAAACTTCCAATGCAACCATAGGAGTTACTCCCGTCCTTTGGCTAGAAGGATGTGATCGTGTGAAACCAATATAGAGTACAGTGCAGTGAAAATGATAAACAATGCAATCATGCACACTGACACAAGGAAATAGGAATTGCACTTACAATAGTGTATCACACTCACCTTATATATTGAATAAAAGATTCCATAACAACAATAACTACAAGACCTATGGTCATACAAGACTTGATGAAGCAGATGCAAGTACAGGTCGATACATGGGTTCGAACTAAAAAGATTCTTCTAAGGAATCTACAATCGGATCATGGAAACAACCTTTGAAGAAGCTATGATAGGAAAAACTAATCAAAGTAAAATTCACATCATAAGCAACATTAGCAGGATGACCAAAATTTGTGTTATCGTGCGAGTGAGATTGTTTGATGGATGATGAAGAAGATTCATTAAAACCCCTCTTTGTTTCCACATCAAGGATTAAAGATTTATGAGAGGTAGCATGTAGTGGTGGAAGTTCAATAGTCAAATTAAACATTAAACTTTCTCCCCTAAGGGTTGACAAATTTTACAAGAAAATGAGCATGCCTCAAGAGAGAAAAGACATTCCATGTGATGACATTAGTGATAAAAGTGTGTAAAAGGATATTGAACTAGCTGAAATCATAAATCCCATCGAGGTGACAGGAACCTAATATATCCATCTGCATAGGCTGAAGTGTCCTACTCACTTGAATTAACCTTGAATTTTGTGGAAACACAATCATTTTCTTATCAAAATAAGAGTCATTACGTAGATTATGAGATTCAAAAATTTGAGGTTGACTAGATAGATTTTCGAGATTACCACAAAAATCCTCAATGATAAGCATGTCATCTTCTTGATCAAAAGGAATTATACCTAAAAGAAAATCTTCGATCACCATGTTAGACTCCATTTGGAATTCCTGCAAATATAAATCTTCTTGAAGAAACAAAGATTCATCCATGTTACTTGAACAAGAATTCCCATATAATTCAGAGAAAAGGAATTCATCAGGGTCATGGTTGTCCAAGGGTTAAACTTGATTAATGGGTAAAAGATCGACTGGGATGTATCAAGATTTGAAATGGTTTATTAATATAACTAGATGAATCGCCATCAGGGGAAAGATGTGAAAGAAAAATCAATTCTTCATCAGCAAATTGATCTTCCGATTTATTGATTGGTTCATGTCCAACATATGGAACATAAAAAGGAGGAGAACATGGGACAAAAATCATATATGGTCTTCCTCAGGATGCTGAAATTCTTCTTGATCAGGAGGACATGAAGAGTTTGATTCAAAAAATTTCCTTGACATCCTGACTAAGAAACAAAACTTATCATCCAAGAACTGCCAGTCCACATCCTTGTCTGATAATTCGTAACAAAGATGTAGGAATCGATCAACAAAATGTTCAATATATTCATTTAATTCCATTCTAAGTTGATCAGTTTCATCAATAACATCTTGATACTCATATTTTTCGAAGATGCAATGAATATCATTAACCAATTGTTTAAAAGAGGATATGAAGGCAGTCAGTAGAGAATAGCACCATTGCTTTGAACGACAATCCAATGTAAGGGTAGACAACTGTGTGAGGATTTCTTCAGAATAGAAATGACTTGAAAAACAAAATTGAACAAATTCAATTACCTAATCAAGGATGATTTTTTTACCCTTGCCATCGAATTTAAAATGTGACAAGTTATGTAAAAAAATTGTGGGATTCAAAGATATAAAGATTCATAAAAACACCTCGAGATCTAAATATTTATAAAAACACCTCGAGGGATGAAGCCATTAGAGGTAGGAGATTAAAACAAACTTTAAAGGCTCAACTTGTCATATGTACCTCCTTGTAGCACCAAAAAATTTGATGATGCTAGATGTTGCCAGCATTGTAAGAGGATCTCCCTAATGTGAAGTCCCAATTAGACCTCACATTATTTGGTGTAGGAGTCCCATTCGGTCATACTGTCTGCCCACTGTTAGAAAGGTTTCAAAGATATGCCTTAGATATGACTACGCACAAGGGAACGCAACACCTCTTCTGGGCAACAAGTATGTGAGATTTGTGAGACACCCAATGTAAGGTGCACGAGGGAACATCCACGAATGATAAAGAAAAGTGAGACTGTGGCTAGAAAAGTAATAGAAGTAGTCAGTAGAGAATAGCACCATTGCTTTGAACGACCATGCATTGTAAGGGTACACAACTGTGTGAGGATTTCTTCAAAATAGACATGACTTGAAAAACAAAATTTAACAAATTCAATTACGTAATCAAGGACGATTGTTTTACCCTTGCCATCGAATTTAAAATGTGACAAGTTATGTAAAAAAATTGTGGGGAATCAAAGATCTAAAGATTCGGAAAAACACCTCGAGATCTAAATATTTATAAAAACACCTTGAGGGATGAAGCCATTAGAGGTAGGAGATTCAAATAGACTTTCAAGGCTCAACTTGTCATATGGACCTCCTTGTGGCACCAAAAATGTTGATGGTGCTAGATGTCCCCAGCATTGTAAGGGGATCTCCCTAATGTGAAGTCCCAATTAGACCTCACATTATTTGGTGTAGGAGTCCCATCCAGTCATACTGTCCAGCCACTATTGGAAAGGTTTCAAAGATATGCCTTGGATATGTCTACGCACAAGGGAATGCAACACCTCTTCGGGGCAACAAGTATGTGAGATTTGTGAGACACCCAAAGCAAGGTGCACGAGGGAACGTCCACTAATGGTAAAGAAAAGTGAGACTTTGGTTAGAAAAGTAATAGAAGCAGTCAGTAGAGAATAGCACCATTGCTTTGAACGACCATCCAATGTAAGGGTAAACAATTGTGTGAGGATTTCTTCATAATAGACATGACTTGAAAAAAAAAATTGAACAAATTCAATTACGTATCAAGGATGATTGTTTTACCTTGCCATCAAATTTAAAATGTGACAAGTTATGTAAAAAAATTGTGGGGATTCAAAGATCTAAAGATTCGGAAAAACACCTCGAGATCTAAATATTTATAAAAAAAACCTCGAGGGATGAAGCCATTAGAGGTAGGAGATTCAAATAGACTTTAAAGGCTCAACTTGTCATATGGACCTTCTTGTAGCACCAAAAATGTTGATGGTGCTAGATGTTGCCAACATTGTAAGGGGATCTCCCTAATGTGAAGTCCCAATTAGACCTCACATTATTTGGTGTAGGAGTCCCATCCAGTCATACTGTCCAGCCACTGTTGTAAAGGTTTCAAAGATATGCCTTGGATATGACTACGCACAAGGGAACGCAACACCTCTTCGGGGCAACAAGTATGTGAGATTTGTGAGACACCCAATGCAAGGTGCACAAGGGAACATCCACGAATGGTAAAGGAAAGTGAGACTTTGGTTAGAAAAGTAATAGTACTATCCTAAAGGGGGACCCGGGAAAGAAGAGAAAGACTTGTTGAATACCTGCAGATTAGTTCACATAATAAACAACAATCATTAAAGCATAATAATGCTCATTCAATAACAACCATAGCTAAGAAACTAATTAGTTCATTCACTTAGTATGTAATTAAAGCAACATATATCATAAACATAATAAGAGTAGTCCTGCTATATCTAAGATACATGTATGAAGAAGTACCAGTTTATAGAGCTTATGATTAAGAGTGAAAGATCAAAAGTACACTATTACATGAATGAAACAATATATCAAGTAGTGGAACATGAAGCCATAACTTGCTTCTCCAAAGTATGATCTATCTCCTATTCACTACAAGAGAAATGAAGGTAAAACTCCAAGAATCCAAGGCCTTTCTTAGAGTTATGAGGAGCATTCAAGCCTTCACAGTGCACTCATGTGCTCAAAGAGGTAGAGAAGGTGCATTGGTGCACTCTGAGGGATGAAGGAACATGTCATCAAGCCTTCAATCCTTCAAGGTGCGCTCATGCGCTCAAAGGGAAGGAGGGTGGACTGACGCATGCCGAAGTGATGAAGAGAAATCATTCATATCTTCAAAGTTCACTCGTGTGCTCAAAGGAGAGTGCAATTATTCGTGATGAAGGGGTGTGCTCAAGAGGTAAAATTGGTCATTCTAGGTATATTTTCCAAGGTTGGTTGGGCTTCAAGGTCCAAAAGTGCACTCTGCCTAAGGAAATCTCCAGAACAAGTTCAGCGTCAAGGATTCATAATAGGAATGAGAAGAAGAAGGACCTGCAAGTTTACATGGAACCTGTCGCAATCATGGTAGAATGTGAAAGGTTGAGGAATGTGTAGAGTTTCTGCATATGATAACAAATTAACACTTGGAGAATCAAGATTGAACAAAACACCAATAAATAAACTGACAAAAACAAATGCTAGCAAGAAAAGCAAGATCAATAATGAAATCATGAAAGGCAATAAAAATATTCGACATGCAAAACTTACTTGTGATGTAGGTTTATGAAGAGTTTATTGATTCACAGTTGTGTGCCCAACTCGGATGAGAATGATTATGCAAATGAAATGATTAATTGGGTTAATTTAAAAAAGTTAAAATGAAAAATTGTTTCATGGATGATCGCCACTTGTTGACAAGTGAAAGGATTAGTTAAGGGATGTTAGGTTGGCTCCTATTTTCTAGGAGTGCACCCACATGCAATAAAGAGGGACATGCATGCATCCAAGAAGAGTGCATCTAATTAGCATGAAGGAGTGCGCTCACGAAGGGCTCACTTGCTCATCATAAAGGGGTACGCTCAACGAGGGGGCAATTCTTTAACCCAAAGGAGTGTTCTCAACTCAAGCACATGTCTTCATCAATTTGGAGTGTGATTTTACCTTAAAGAGTGATTTTCTTGCTTTTGTTTGCTTTTTGGTGCTTTTGTGTTCTTTTCAAGTGTTTGAATTGGGAAAAGGCTAGTTTCTAAGTCAGGATAAGTAATGAGTTCACCTACCATGCACTAGATAACCTAAGTTCTTCTAAGCGTTAGGTGAAAACGCTTGAGAAACATTGACTTAGGAGAATGTGACACTAGGAGAAAACACATAAATCACAAATGAAACGACGTGTCGACACTAAGGGGCTTGAAATGACGGTTTATGTATGTTCAAAAATTGACTTAGGAAAAAAAATTGGAGGGTCGTTGTCACAACGACAACAACACCCTATGTGTTGATGATATATGCACTTATGATAAACATAAGAAAAGATTGTGGAGAGTTTGATGGCCTAAAGGAGTTGGTGCATTGATAGAGGCAGGTCTTGCAGAACATAAGTGAAGGACTCACAATGCACAAGATACGAAAAAATCAATTGTGATCGTCGATTACATCAGCAAGACAGTCTATGTATCTTGTATTTTGTATTCTTGTACTAGTGGATATTTGAGGACCATTATCATTGGTACGGGATCCCGAGAATGTTGCATTATTCAGTTGCATTAATACAAAAAAATTGGGTTACTGTACATAATTTATTTAAAAAGTTGTGTATATTTTATGCACTAATAGATTTACTATTGTTTGTATTTTTTTGTGTAAAGTAGACTTGTTGTGATACTTGGTTTCGTAGCACCAGTGATTTAACATTCTATCCTAAACACTAGTATCGTGGAAAAACAACATGGTATTAGATCTACTTTGAAGGGCCGATGAATTAGAGTGTGCATAGTGAAGTATAGGAGTTGGTCACATTGTTGGTGAAGGGCTCACAACAATGTTGAAGTTGCAGGCTGGTCTTCGATATGAGGACAGGTTGGAAGGGTTGTCCAACTATAGTCCATTAAAGGAAAGGATCACGTTGATTTTTTTGGTCAACAGGATTTGGGAATTCACTGAGAAAGCAATCAAGAATCTAATAGACCCTAAGGAGATGGAAGTATACAAAGACCTGGATACGAAGGAAAATTCATCATCCTAGATGGTGTGAAGGATACCTTAATACCTCATTTGTTCGGGAAGAACACTACACATGAGATGTGGGTAGCTCTTACAAAATCGCTCCTTAATAAGAACAAGAATCAAGTGTTGGTATTAGAGGATAAGTTGAAGTAGACCAAGATGATATAGCGTGAAGGGGTGACTTCATATTTGATGAGGTTGTCTTAGGCCAAAGATGAGCTTGTCGCCATCGGTATGACTATTTCAGATCCTAAGATGGTAAGGATTTTCTTCAAAGCATTTACTCGAGACTGGAAGCCATTCATCAAGGGGATCATTTCCAAGGAAAATTTTCCAAACTAGAATAGGTTGTGGGATGACTTAATTCAGGAACAGTTGTGAGATGAGGATCTTTATCCGAAGGAGAGGGATTTGGTTGATGATGTGTCACTTGCAACACGAATGAAGGGTAAGTAGAAGAAGAGTAAAATCAAGTGTTTCAGCTGTGGCGAGATGGGTCATATTTCAACGAGATATCTGATGAAGAAGAAGGGATATGATGAGAAGAATAAAGGGAAGCAGATCATAGGTGTAGCCACTTTTGCCAAGATATATTATCTCTCCAAGAGATTGGAGATGGATAAATTTTCCTTTATCTCTCATTTCTCGCAGGTTACCATCAATGAGGTTGCATGGTACGTAGACAGTGGAGCATTGAAGCATATGAAAAGGTCACAGGAGGTGTTTGATACTCTAGCTAAGTGGGACTCAAAGTTGCACATGGTGTCGAGTGACAAGAGTCTGAAAGAGATAAGTAGATCGAGAGTTGTGCCATTCAGGATGGAGTCAGGAGAGGTGATGCAAGTCTAGGATGTACTATTTGTACCATGACTCAAATATACCATGATGTATGTCTTAGTGATTGAGTAGAAGGGGTTTTAGGTCTTATTCTAGGATGGGAAGGCAAGACGCAAGCTTAGAGGCTATAGCTCCGCAAGTGTAGTGATTGGAGTTAGAGAGCATGGTTTATATAGGTTGACGAGAAATACTATAGATCATGTTAATAAAAAGGAGGACTAGGTGCAGGTTCTAGAGAAGTAGCTACAGACTCAGGCTTCAGAGGTACAAGCACAACTTCTAGAGAAGAAGGTCCAGGTTCCGGAGGCTCAAAGGGAGTCAAGTTCTAGAGGGAGTTTGCGAGGTCAAAGGGAGAGTGTGCAACCGAAGAAGATTATGTGGTCAATGGGGAGCAAGGGTGCTTCTACATAAGGGTGCTTCTACATATTGCAAGAAGGAATCATGGAGAGAGTGGAAAACATTCCAGGAGAAGAATAAGAAACAGGAGTCTTCCAGTGATAGTGACACTTCCAAGAGAGGCGTAGTCCGTGCTACAAGGATTTTTGCAGTTTTGGTTGCCAAGAGTTGGGGGAGTGTTGCGAGCAGTGACAGTGATGATGGTGATTTACTTCCTAGCCTTGAAAGTACCTTTCTCGCTAAGAGGGAGTGTTGAGATTCGATAGCTTGGGAGGTACTCCAAGCCCTAGGGTTTGGGGTTTGGAGGTTGGAGCACCACAAAAGCAATTTGTGGGCTTGGAACCCAAAGTGTGGGCTTTGCACCGAAGCTTGTGGGTGTGAAACCACAAGGAGATTTCGGCATGTGATGATTAGAGATTATAGAGGACCTCGAGAGATGAAATAGGCATCGAAAATCACTCAAATCTAAGCTATAGAGGTGGAGATATTAATTTTTGAAGTTGGTGTGTGGCTTGCACAAGGAGAGTTCAAGTCGACCTAGTGTTAAGAGGCCTAATCATAGGTTGTCAATCACTCTTGGATATTTTGATGGAGCCCTTATGTTTTCTATAAATATAAGGTGAGTTGGGAGGCATAACTCACATCCCAAGTGCACAATTCATGAAAAAAACACATTTGAAGCTAATTTGCAGGTCTAGGAGACAAGCAAAGGAGTAATAAGGCCTGATTTTTACATCTATTTGTGACTGTTTGTAGGCCCAAGTGGAGGAGCTAGGAGGCCACAACTTCAAGAATAAAATTTGGGCAATTTTTATGGTGGTTTGGGGTTGTTCTTGCCTCTATTTGAGGTCTGTACAGGTTCCATAAAATTTCAAGGAGGTCGAGATCATTCAAGGTATCCTAATGAGGGTCGTAGCACTTTTTTAAGGGAGTAGACCACCCAGATTAGACAAGCAAGGAAAGTCACAACTATTAGAGGGCAGTTTGGAGTGTTTGTAAGGGCTAGAAAAGGATTGTTTGTTTCCCTAAACAATCAACCTAATGTAAAACAATGTAACTCCATATTTGAGGTATGTTGATGTTGTTTTGAAGTTGAATTTTTTCTAGGTGGATGAGATCCTAGAAGAGGACAAGTTGTTTTGTTTGTATTGGGCATCTTAAGGTTGGTGGAGGGAAACACGTAGCTGCTTAAGAGTAGACCTAGATTATCTTGCCAAGAAGGACTTTGATAATTAAATAAGGGTGAAGTTTAGAAGCCTAAGTGGCACCTTGATGTACTAAGGTGACTACTAGAGGAGGCAGATTGGAGCTCAAGGTTTGGCCAGCTAGAGGAGAAATTTGTTGTAGCCTGTGTTCATTGTTGGAGAGGCGAAATTCCATGATGATAGGTGGCAGCCCTCCTACTCTATGTTAGTCTTCATTGGAGCAGCATAGGAAGATTATAATGGGAAGACAGGGCCCAAAAGAGTTAAAGAGCAGCAATGGACATAAGTCTCAAAGTGTTGTCGCCTTAAAGGATGAAGGAGCAACTAGTGAGCGTGAAGACCCTATGTGTTAATTACAAATGGACTTATGATCAGCTAAAGGGAAGATTGTGGAGACTGAGTTCAGTCGCCTAAAGGAGTTGGTGCATTGATAAAGGTAAGTGCTACAGAACGAAATCGAAGGACCTGCAATGCACAGGATACGACAACGCAGGTGTGATTATTGATTACATCAGCTAGACCGTCGGTGTATCTTGTAATTCGTATTCTTGTACTAATGGATATTTGACACATATTTGAGGGCCATTATCTCTGGTATGGGTGCCCTGGACTAATGTAATATTCAGTTGGATTAATATAACAAAAATTAGTTTATTGTACTTAATTTGTGTCAAAAGTTGTGAATATTTTGTGCACTAGTAGATTTATTTTTGTTTATATTATGTTGTCTAAAGTAGACTTGTTGTGATACTTGGTTTGGCAGCATGAATGATTTAAGCTTCTATCCTAGACACCAGTATCATGGAAAAACAACAGTACATTGATGAGATGGTTTGCCTCGATGATGTTTTCTGAAGACATTCTTTCTTAGAGGAGGTTCAGTCCTTTGTTGATATTTGTCCTTGAAAACCTCAACATAACTTCTTGGAGCGTCAATATTTTCAATCTTCCTTTGTCTTTTACTTTCATTTGTCCTTTGAAGCATGATGACTTTGCCTTCAAGCTTCCCTTCAACCTTGCACTGTGTGGAATTGGAACTTGTACCATCATTGCATGGAGCTTCACCTAAATAGTAGAGACTTGTCAAAATACCTTCTATTATTTCTACTTCTTTTTCCTTCATCTTTAATCGAAATATTTCATATTCCTTTTCATTAATGACATGATTATTATTTTCAACATGTTGCAATTTCTCCTTTTGCCATATGTTGAATATGTTTATTTCAACTAGATCTACATCAAGTTCTTTTTGCTTTTGAGTAAGTTATGCCTCATAGTCTTGAACCAGACTTTTCAATATTTCTTCTCTCTTTTCTACCCCCTTTACCTGAAGTCTTAGGAGGGCAACTTGTTCTTCAAGTATATGACTTTTCTTCTCTATTTTTCTAAGATCACTTTTAAGTGACTGATCAATTCTTTCTCCATGTCCACTTCTACTTCTTATTCTTCATTGTCATCAGATTCTTTGAACTGAGCATCTGCTCTATTTGAATCAGAATCATATTCATCTCTATCTGTACGCTTATTTTATTAAAGATTTTGAAGATTCTCCCAAAGATGTTTGTCTGATTAACATTAATCCATTTTTACTTTCACAGAATATGGAAAAGTTCTTAGAATGAAATTCATTTATTTTGTATTGTACCTTCTTGATTCATCAAGAGATGTGTTCCCAGAAATAATTAAATACCAAACATTATATCCAAGAGCTTTCAAATAGACTTCCATTATGGATTCCCATATTCCATATTTTGTTTCATCAAACAAAGGAACCAAACCAACCTGTTTCTCTTCATCAACTATAATAGATTTTGAAATTAGTGCAATGTTGGAGACTTCCTTTGACCGTTTGGAGGTTTGCTTCCTTAACCTTCCCATCTTTGTTTGCCCAAGATCGGCCTTTCAGTTGTTAAGATGCAACTTAAGGAACCTGGTCTAGTACCAATTGTCGGAATATTCACCAATACTGAGAGGGGGGGGGTGAATTGGTATTGGGCACCTTTTACCATTTCAATAATATCATGTAAACATTAACAATTAAGAATATCATTCAACAATGAACAACATCACACATAGTGCATTAGAGATTTTTATGTGGAAACCTAAACAGGAGAAAACCATGTAACACTTTTAATATGTGTCTTAAAAATTACATCAACATGAAGCAACAACTTCCAAGTTTCTCCAACAATGACTAGAAGGAGGCACCAACCCCCTAATTTTATCATCTTTAATTAAAATGATGTGCCAACACCCTGCAAGCACCAACTTGCTATCATAGCACCACCTTCCTTCCCTGAAGTGTTCTCAGGTGCCATTCTAAACGAGACTTCAATCTTAGCCTTGCACCATCCTACCACCCTGAAGATAGAAAGATAAATGAATAAATCACACCGGTCAACCTGCTCAATCACTCCACTTGATTTCTTCACTTTATAACTACTACTATGATCACTATCACACAATTGTCCCAAAAACTTTGTTCCAAATAGAACGGAAATCTAGTCCTTCAAACCTTTCCTATCAACATATTGTGTATGATACATGTGCAATAAGCTCATATATATTTCAAACATATACATGAGTTTTTGGTCATCAATCATGAGCATAAACAATGTAAAACCCATGATTGCCCATCTTGTTCCATGTCTAAACAATGACTCTAGAAATCAAAGATAACAATAATAAACCAACTACCAAATTAAATATTATACAAATTGATCTTTTTGGGGTTCCCTCCAAATGTTTCTGGATTCCAGCACTAGCCACTAGCAATTATAAACCATGCAACCAATTAAAATAAAAAGAAACTGCAAAGTTGAACCTCTATTTTATAATTTTTAATACAATAAATAGGACGTTGATAGCGGAACCCAACTTTTCACTTCCCATATTATATATACATGAACAATGTACCCATACCATGCAATATATTTCACATATAAACCAGCGTTAGCATTCATCAAACCAAAACTTTCACAAGGCTCAGAGAACAATCTCCTCGTGTTTGCTCATGCAACCATATACTTCTCTACAATGACTACTCTGCCTTACATGGCCTATCAATTCATTCACATCTATGTTGGAGCTAAGTCCTTCATCACTACATATATGAAGAAACAGAAAGAACAAGCATTCATCTCATCAATGTAGTTTCAACTCTCTTATTAGATCTAGCATTCAAGATTAAGAGAAATTTTTAGATCTAGATTGCAATTTTGTGTTGGTTTCAGTGGTCTTTACATGCATAGCATGTCATGCTTCCAGCCTTAAGGCTATGTGAAAGCCCCGGTCATGCATATAGTAATCAAATATACATAGGATTTCTTGAATGTTGTCATCCACAAATATGATCCATGAGCCATAGGTGAGGTCACTCATCTAAAGATCAACCTGAAATTTGACCCTCAACTTCGGCCTCCCTGTAGCACTTCTTGATGATGCATACTAAAGGAAAACTTTTGGCACTTCTATTCAAATATATCCTTTACCAAACTTAGTGCTCTACTAAATAAAAAATGAGACCTCTGTTATATCGCATTCAACAAAAATAGACATTAGCAATTGCCAACTAGTCAATAACCTCATTTAATCACACCCGAGCTATCGAAGGATTATCACAATCGAATCACAACAATCATAAATGATGTCATACCAGGGGTATGTAAATAGTATTGCAATTGGACCAAGCACATTAGAGGCTTCGACTTCGAACCAGATTTCGTTTACATATTAATTCACTATGGAACAATGCGAACACGTAATCAAATTAGAGTCACATACCTACACCAGACTCGTATCCAAACTACATCAAAACATAACCACAACTACCATAAACCTTCTCAGCGTTGAACTCACAATCACGATCAGAATCAAATGAACAAAAACTTAATTGAAGCAAGACTGAGATTCCAACATCGCCTCAGTTCCTTTTTTTGACAAAACAAATTAATTGCATGTCAACTAGGACTACAATCACAACTAGTCATATTAGACATTTGTTCGCGAATTAACCAGAAAAAAGACCTCTAATCACCATCAACCATGCTGATATTTTATTTGGAATAATGTAAACATCACCATACGTAACCAGAACCATGAGTCATAACTAGATAATCCTCGAACTAGAATAATGAAGAACACATTACAATGTCTATGCTCAACTTGTGAATTTCCATATTTCATCAGGCCCTTGGTGCTATATGTAATGTTTCTATGGTACTGGGTCGACCATGAATCCATTACTTATGCCAATATTCCGAGTGCCATATGACCTAGTGTGACCAACACAACTCATAAAGTTTTAATATTACTTTTAATACAATTGACAATAAAACTACA
Organism: Pinus taeda; assembly: GCA_000404065.3. Lineage (NCBI taxonomy): Eukaryota > Viridiplantae > Streptophyta > Pinopsida > Pinales > Pinaceae > Pinus > Pinus taeda. Next base: position 110,574 of record APFE031625073.1, on the reverse strand, counting down.
AATATGTTGTATGCCAATGTGATCTTGCCATTAATAATCGTGCCTAGGTCCATGTAAGTGCCCTTAGGGAAGACCTCATGAACATGTGACCCTTTTGCAATAGGAAGGAACAATTTGTCTTATGTCAATTGTAGTGCTTCCTTTACAACTCAACTTGGGAAACTTTGATCATGACCGTGGGGCTTCAACTTTAAACGGGCATATATTTTCAACAATGAGGAACCATGTGTTGTGCCACTCACTATTGGAAACAACATGATGAGGGATACACAATGATGATGGTCTTGCTCGCAAATCCCTTGTTCTTGCCATTCATTTACCTCAGCAAGTGTGGGGAATCTTGATTACATCGTTGGGGCTTCTAGTCTTTGGGCTTCCTTTCCTCTCTTCTGGGGCTTCTTATCCATTAGTACTGTTGTAACATTTACTTGAAAACAAAAAAACAAAAAAAACAAAATATTGTAAATATTTAAATTTTTCACTTATGTAATGTTTTGATATTATAGCGCTTTTTCATTTGAAATGCTATTATAAATGATTTTGGAATAAAATGCTTATATAAAGTTTTGTTCATCAAAGTAGAATAAAGTGCTTCGATAAAACGTTTGTTGTTATCAAGGGAGTTGGTGTTATTTCAAGAATGGACGAACACGATGAACTGGAAGACCCCCTGATTGTTCGAAGTGTATGGGGGCGTCCAAGATTCATGGTTTTCATGAAACAACTCTTGGGGCACATGGCAATTGCTCGTAAATAGCAGACCCAACCCCCCAACTCGACAGAGGGACCCAACATTGGAAGCTGGGTACGTTCTCTAAATTATGTGTTTCCATGTGTCTATAATTAAAACTCCAAAATTCAAAGGCTAAAGTGAAGGTTATCAGGAATCACTTCACATTTACGAGCCTAGGAAACGTCAAAGTTGGCAAGCATATAGAGAACAAGCAAAACAGTGAATAAAGACTCAACCAAAATTTCTATTTTCAGGTAATTCTTTGTCTTATTCTCAACGTTTTGATTGGTAATATGTATCGAAGGAAAGGAAATGGAATTAAAGCTCAACCTAAGCCAAAACCCTTAGTTGAGGCCTATGTGAACTTAGTTGAATTACCATTAATTGAGAAAGATGTAGACCTAATTGAAACCAAATGTGAGTTTAAATTAATTGAAATAAGAAATTGGTCAATTCAGTGCCATCAATATCAAAGGGATGAATTTTTAGTTTGCTAGTCTTTATGAGCTCAATCCACCAATCCACAAATCAATCATTTTCCCAAACTAGTTAGTTAGTGCTCTCAACAATAATTGCATAGTCAACACGCTATCATAGCCAAAGATGGGAGTTAGATGTTTTAAAATACTCCTGAATCTATTTCCAAAATGTTTAACGTTGTCATTCCTAGTCAATTTCAATCTGTGTCCACCCAAGTTCCACAATATATCTTTCAACAATTAACCACCAAACAAAGAAATTAACTGTTAGAATCACTTTTATCTAGCGAAGTTGATATTCCTCAAAATAATCCACCCTAATCTTCCAATATATATCTTGAAATCTCAAGGTGGATCATATCAATGATTTGTTGTCTGTTGGGATATGATGATGATCAAACAATAGATAAGGTTGTTTTATGTTTTTGCTCCTCAATTTCCCCATAAGAGAAATCCTTTGTCATTTTCAATTTCAGCGAATCCTTGTATGATGTCATTAATGATCAATTATCAAAATTTAACCTTCATAGGTCATTTATGTATCAATTAGTATTAGTATACTTATTTTTGTATTTCCAATCAAATGATTTCCTCGTCTTTCCCTATAGAAGCAAGATTTAGAAGGAGGTGAATTATCAGTTATTCATTGGACTTCTATAGAGAGAAAATACTCTGAAAATATCATTATTCAAATTTCGTTAATAATTTTTTGTCAGTTGTTTTCACCCTTCTAAATGGTGCAACACCTCTAATAGTTTTCTTAGAGTTTAAAACTTTCTTACAACTCAACAAAGTTAAAGTGGGAGATTGGTATTTGTATGAAAAATTTACAGAGATTAGGTTATATCGGTGTGAATTGGCTCCATATACATTGCCAATTTTTCTTCCTATAATGATATTTGCACTAGAGTTCATTAGGGAGAGTTTGAACGTTGATCAAATACATTTATTTCCTATTAAATGCCGTGCATTGTTTGAGTTGAAAGTTGAAGTTGGGCCCTTTGTGGTAAACATTAGAGTAGCAAGTGTTGATGTAGAACTTATGCTACAAGAAATGAATTTGCTCAGAGGATAAAAATTGCATTATGACCCACTATGAAAGATTTTAGCTTTAAGAGTGGAACAAGCATCATCAACTTATATTCATTATCCAAATCCTTTAGTAGAAAAATATGCAAATCAAGAAAACTAGGAACAAGGTACATTAGTGAATACATCAAAGAAAGAAGAAATACAACAACCTATAAAAGCTAATGTGTTGGCCACTCCACAACAAAGGAAGAAGGAACTTAAAATACTAATCATGAATATTCAACAAGTAGGTTCAAAGTTAGAGGAAATAGAGTTTTGGTTAGCTAAAAGACCAAGAGTAGAGGAATTGGAAGTTTCATTTTCAGATGCACTTTTGAAAGAAGTTGTTTCAACGAAAGAAAGGTCACATCAGGTGAACATGTCTTCACTTTGGGATATCTATCATCAAAGCAGGAACCATCGACATCATCTACAGGTCCTAATCAAGATATCTTTGCTCAATTTATGGAAAATAAATAAATTAATTAAAAATTAAATTAAATTAAATTACTAGTCTTCAAACCATTACTTATAGTGAGTTATGGAAACAAGGATATTTCACAAGAATAGACTGCTATGGGCCTTAGATCCTGAAAAGGGAAAGTTCCAATTGGAATTCTTAGAGCCAAAGGTAAAAAACACTAAAGTTGCAAAAGATTACAAAATTTCCTTGTTTTCTTTTGATTTAAAGCAAGTTCATCCTATTGATCATATTGATCTTCATAGATAAATTGGGGAAATGCTATACATTACCCTAACCAATTGAACTATCAATGTGGCAAATTTGCAAACATAAGTACAAAAATTGACCAATGAACTCAAGAGAGAGAATATCTTCTACTACTAAAGATAACAGAGTTAAATTTCTAGAAGGATTAGTTATCAATTTGGGAACTGATCCAAATGATGTAAATGTAATTCAAGAAATAATAAAGACTAGAGATTTAGATATTCAATCACTTACAAATAAGATTAAATTTCCAACTACTGAAAATCCTCAAACTCAAGAATTGGACAATATACAAAAGGAAAATGAATTGCTTATATAAGTAATGATTGAACAAAAGAAAAAATTTACTAGCCTTCAAACCATTACTTATAGTGAGTTATGGAAACAAGGATCTTTCACAAAGAATAGACTGTTATGGGCCTTAGATCCTAAAAAGGGAAAGTTCCAATTGGAATTCTTAGAGCCAAAGGTCAAAAACACTAAAGTTGCAGAAGATTACAAAATTTCCTTGTTTTCTTTTGATTTAAAGCAAGTTCATCTTATTGATCATATTGATCTACATAGATAAATTGAGGAAATGCTATAAATTACCCTAACCAACTGAACTATCAATGTGGCAAATTTGCAAACATAAGTACAAAAATTGACCAATGAACTCAAGAGAGAGAATATCTTCTACTACTAAAGATAACAAAGTTAAATTTCTAGAAAGATAAGTTATCAATTTGGGAACTGATCCAAATGATGTAAATGTAATTCAAGAAATAATAAAGATTAGAGATTCAGATATTCAATCACTTAGAAATAAGATTAAATTGCCAAATACTGAAAATCCTCAAACTCAAGAATTGGACAATATACAAAAGGAAAATAAATTTATATAAGTAATGATTGAACAAAATAAGAAAATGGAGAAATTAGAGGTGCAAGTTCAATAGTTATTAAAGGAGATGACAAAGCAGACATGTACAATTATTCCTACATCTCAAGCCAGCAATCTAGAAGAATATTCTTCATAAAAATTATTTAAAAGATTGTCATCCCTGACTTTGAAGGATCAAGAAATTGACAATTTAGAAAAGAAAAGAAAAATAGAGTCAAGAAGAAACTAAATAGAAGGATAATTTTATAGTTAATGAACTTCAGAAGAGTACTACTTTATAGAAACAAGTTGATTGGTACAGTAAACAAATAATAAACACCCAATCTTTGATTCAATGCCGGAGAAGCTTATGGATAGAAATCGTGGATTTCATCTCCGAAATTTGGGGATCAATTGAGATCATTGCAGAAGAAACGAAAATATTGAACCTTGCCAATACAACAGGAGATCAGATTCAAAATCAATTAGGGAATAAACCAACACTAACTAACAGAATCATTAAATTCCTTAATTCAAGAAAAAAAATTACAACTCAGAGAGATGGGAATTAATGAGAGAACAAATGTAATCACAGAGGCTAAGAAGGCTTTAATCAAGACAAACTTTGCAAGGAAGGTGAGAGACAATTGTTGGATAGTGCAAATTGAAATTGATAAATTCAATAACATGTTCAATATTCTACAACAAAAATTTTGCTACCATTCATGTACTGAGAAGGGAAAATTATAACCTTAAATGAATATAAGAATTTATTGAATAATTGTGGAAGTGATAACTCAAAATTTGTTCGTTTAATAGGACCCTTGAGTGGTGATAGATTTTTCGGTAAATTAATTGATAAATTTTTCCTATTTCATTAAGTTAGATCCCTTTTTGCAGTGAAGCCTACTTTTCATCAATGTATCGAGTTAGATGAAGCTTAAAGGAAGTTTATCTCTTTTACATATCCAAACGATATTGATTGGGATAGACTTGTTCGAGTTCTTCCACGACTTTCTTAACTACAACAACAACATTCCAAAGGGCGGACTATGTGGAAGTAGAAAATCACATTAGATCTAGATTTTAAGGCACAAAGTGAGCAGTCAACAAATCAACTCTAGATTACAAGGCAGAGAATCTTCAAGCATTTCCAGATTTCTTGCAAATAGTTCAAAAGTTGTTTATTTTGATAAATTTTTGTTCCTAAGAGCTTGTCTAGCTTGAGCATTGTAATATTTTATAAATATTACAATTTCTTATGTAATAAGGGTTCACTGTTGGGCCAAAAAACAATGCTATTTTTGAAAAAGCCTCCATATTTCAAAGCTTAATCAAAGAGTATCGTTTCAACCTGTTAGTGTCAGTCTTTACAGCCTTCCTCCAGTGATCAAATATGCTCTTACAAAGTGATTTTGAAGTGTCAAGGTCAAATTTTGTCATTTCAAAGAGTTTTCAAGCAAAATTTGGTCACTAGGCATTAGGTCTAGGGTTTGCTTTCACTCCTTCTAAAGTTGTCCAAATGGCGGTCTATGTCATCATTCAGCTGAATCTATCATCATTCATAGGGTTGTCATTATCATGTCAGTGTCTAATGAGTCATTTTACGTCTTGTTCATGCTTCAGTTGTGCCTTGGCAAGTTCATTTCCCTCTCCTAGGGTTTTGAAGCCAATTTCTCTTGGATGGTCAGATCAATGGCAAAACTTGTTTCCTGATGTTCATACCCCTTCCCCTATCCTTAAAGTACCATATCATACACTCCCATCCCTCAGATCCCCCAAAATCCTCATTTTTGACAAACCCTAGTTTCTAGCTACAACCTGGCAATTTTCTAGGTTGGGCCTGTGTTTTTCCCTTTTGGACCCCTTCCCCTCACTCAATCTCTGAGATTCCACTTCCCCCTGCTTCCTAACATCCCTCCCCACTCCCAAAAATTTCCCCAAGAATTTAGAAGCCCCCTATCCCCTTCATTTCGCTTCATTTCGACCAAATTCCTTGTTTCACACATCGGGGCAAGTTTCACTCAAATGATGTTTCAGATCAGTCAAAGATGAATTTTGGGAAACTGAGAGAGGTTTTTGTCCATAACGTGCCAAAGAAGAGAAATCTCTTTCACTTTTTTCACAGGTGTCATGGTTTTAGAGAAATGTCAAAATTACAATCGCCGGATCCAAGGTGGTTGGCCAAAGCACAAAAACAGAAGAAGAAGACCAACCCACTCCGCATCTTGACCGAGGCTTCTCTCACTCACCATGATACTCATTAGCCTCCTACTAGCAGCAAAACCAAGAAATTTTGAGATTTTTGAGGCATTTTTGGCATTTTTGAGAATTTTACAGTTTTTGGCCATTTGAGTGGTCTCACCCCGCGCACGACCAGTCATGGGGACAGCTCAGAACGGGGAAAACTCTACATTTTTGGAATTTTCATGCAAAAATACACTTTCCTATGGATGGGTTTCAGATTTTATGAAGATTTGGGCTCCCAAAAGCTCAAAATACATGCAAATTTTGACTTTCGCCCCTTTTTTGAGTTGCAGAAAGCTGCCTTGGGAGAAATGACTTTTGAGGGGTCAAATAAACTCCAAATTCAGAAATTCTAATGGGGTTGGAAAGTAGACTCACAGACCTTTCCAATGAGCTATCTTGCACCTTATTTGGACACCGGGAAGGCCCTCAAACAGAGCTGTCAATGCGCACGACCAGTCAAAGTGAGGGGCGCGACCACTCAGGGAAATTTCACTGTTTTGACCAGTTCGGCCAGCAAAACACTATTTTTACTTTGGTTGAATTTTGAGGCATGTAAATGATGGATTTTTGTGTAATTTTCATGGCACTTAGATACTTTTACTCTCCTTGAACACTTCTAGAAGTTTCCTTGATGTAAATGGTAAATATTTAATGCATGGATAGGTTTCCTAAGTTTTAGAGGCAAGTTGTTTTGACTGCATATTATCTAGTGATTAGTTTAGAATTAGTTGCAACAGCTCCTAGAAAGCTAAGCTCGACCCCTAGAGGTGGGGAAAGGAGTTAGATCTTCTATATTATGCCTTCTCTTACTCATTTTCATGTTGGACTCTTGAGGGAGAAGCTCTATTGTATATTTTACTTGTATCTTTGCAATTTGAGGAAAAGGAAGGCCAGGGTTTTGCAGACATCATTGTGGATTCTTGTGGATTATTGTGCTGATGGTGTGTTTCCTACTTGTCATTGTAAGTGTGTTATGTGTTCCATCTCTTATTCTATTGCTGCTAATTAAACAAAAGAAGTGATAAAGTTCGAATTCATGCATGCCATGCTCAGCTTTCAATTTTGTTTAATATTTATGTTTTCCACTGTCTAGAGAGGATTCAAAGTCATTGTTTGCCCTCTTTAGCCTCTCTTCTTTTCTCCTTGATCATCCATCTCAGCTAAAGGCATCAGCACAAACTCCTACCTTTCCCCAAAGAACCACCTGCAAAAACTGAGCTCAATCCCCGCACCCTGAATTGCACTCCCTCCAATTGCCACCAAAAACCCCAAAAACTTTAAATCAACCCTCCTTATCAGTTTACTAGCCTAATATCAGTGTTTCTAAATGGTCAACTCATCCTATTGAAAAATCCACCGAGTTTGACCAGAGAGAGCCTTCTCATACCTCGTAGGGCTAGCTACGAGGTGAAATGGTTTGATGTAGCTTTGAGGTTCGTCTATCTCAGCCTAGGTGAAATCTCAAGTGCTAACACCATACATTGTCTAAACTGTGCAAACCAAGAAAATTGATTAATCATGGATAGAGGTGATTCTGATTATGATGAGGAGACAACAAGTGATAGTTCAGTGGAAAGGAGAAGGAAACAGAGAAAGCCTCATAAGGGAGGAAAAATTACAAGAGAGGAGCCAACCAACTTAGCAGAACTTCAAGCCTCTCCATTAGCGGTTTCTTGTTTCAGACACATTGGTTGTTTTGAGTTTTGTGAATTAGTAGAGAGAGTTCAGTTTCATCATGAGTTGGCCAGAATTTTTGTTGCCAATTTGCATAACCATGAAGTGACTTTAGCTGAGGTTAATTTCACAGTGTCACCAACTGTTATTTCAAAGGCTACTAGAATTCCTAATGTTAGTGAGAAATGGTACAAGTCTCAAGACCTTGATGAGCATTACTATGAGACTTACATCAAGCCTTAGTACAGAAACCAGGTGAAAAGGATTTTCTCCTTTAAATTTTTGGAGAACATGTATGTCCCTTTGATGAGGATCATCATCAAGTATTTCACGTGTGAGGGCAGGTTTTCCAGGTTATACACTTATCATATCAGACTCTTCATGCACTTCACAAGGGTAAAAATTTTGAACCTCCCATATTTCCTATTTAGAAACATTGACAAGATGGCTTACCTTGCACAGAAGAAGCCATATCCTCAGTAGATGAACAATATATATCATTACTCCTTAATAAAAATTATTATCCTTCACCATCTCAGTCTTCTCAATATTCCTTGGGAGACTTTCATAGCTCATGACATGTTCAAAGGACCTCAGATTCCTCCCTCCATGGTGCAAGAGACAGCTAGGCCTTCAACTCCTATGGAAACAGGATATGAACACCAAGAGACAAAAACTGTTGAGATACCGATGTTCTTGACATATCATATAGGGTCAAGGAAGTTGTTTGCAGCTTCCAGGCAAGTGTTTACTCCACAAGGTGTGGATGGGACCTTTCCTTCTTCATCAATCCATAGGCAAATGTTATCTCCACAAGGTGTGGAAGGGGCTTTGCCTTCTACATCGACAAAACAAGTATAGGTTGAGAAGATGAGCAAAGGGAAGGAAAAGGTATAGGAGGATGACTTGGATGATGAGCAAGAAAGGGAGTCTGAGTTGGAAGAACATGATGAGCCTGAGCGGCATGATACTAAGGTTATTGATTTAGAGGCTAAAGTTCAAGAAACCATCAAAGACATCATCATACGGGAAAGGGAAGCTCAAATACAAGCTTTGGCGGACAACCTAGAGAGAGCCAAGTATCTCATCACATACTTAGAACAGGAAAACAAATAGTTGAGTGACAAACAAGTCCTCATGGAGCTGGAAGTGCTCAAAGAAAGAAGGAAAATTGGCAAAGAGTCTCATGTCACATTGACTCCTATTGAGCAGGAGATTGAAAACAATAGGGAGACTTGGCTTGAGAGAGTCAACATACATATAGAAGGGCTCATTGAGAAGGCCAACAGGGACAAGAAAATGCTTAGACACATGGCATACAATTACATGACTCGTAATAAAATTTATAACCTGAGGATCAGAAAGTTGAAAATTTGTAACCTGAGGATCAGAAAGTTGAAAGCTAGGTTAAGGAGGGCTTTAGAGGGCAAAAAGGAAGAGGATAGATTAAAAATTTTGGCTGAAGCCTCCTTGGCTAACCAAAGCAGCTGATGATGGTGCCTCATACCAATTTTGGGCAATTTTTGAGGAAATTTTGTCATTTTGAAATTTTGGAAATTCAAAACACAGAAAATCTACCCAGAAGTGCAACGCCACCGACACTACAATTTTTCTAGGGGAACCCAATACACAAATGGGTTGAATTTTTGGATTCAAGACATCAAGGGCATGCACGCTAGCAATTTTCAAAATTTTTGGAGCAGATTTAGTCTGCCAGAAGGTCCAAAAACACTCAAAATTTGGCCTTTCTGCCAGTTTTTGGACACACAGAAGCAGCCTTGGCAGAATCAGTTTTTGAGGGGACAAATGAGCTCCAAATCCAAAAATTCTAGGCGTTCCAGAAACTAGACTTGAATACCTTTGCAATGAGCTATCTTGGGCTCAATTGGATGACGGGATGGCCTCCAAAAGTGGACTAAAAGTGGCGCTGCGTGTAGGACCAGTGGCACTGTGCGTAGGGCATTTTCACTCAAGATGACTGTTTTGCTAAATTTCGACTATTTTCTTGTTTTCTCTCTCATAGAGGTGAATTTACTGACGTAATTAGTGTCATGGTTTGTAAATGTAATACTCAAACACTAGTAGATGGTAGATCCATTAGATAAAAAGAGGTTTTGAGGGTAATGAATCAGTTTCCCCTCTTTTAGAGGCAAGATGTTTGACTGCCTAGATTCATGTTCCTTGTTGGGAAATGGTTGAAATAGCTCCTCTTCTCATGGTTTCGACCCTTGATGGTTAGGATGAGTGTTTTGAAAGTCTATATCAAGTATTTTCTTTGTCATTGGCAAGGGTTGGATTCAGCTAGATGCTCATGTACTAAACACATATCACTTTGTAGCAGTTTTGGCAGGAAACTAATAAAGTTGCAGCTATATTTATGGGATCCTTGTGGTATGGGCTTTAACATGTGTTTATTCTTCTGTTATTATGTTCTCATGTCATTTATGTATGCCTCTTTCATGTAATATCTTCTTTTTGGTTGTTTTCAAGTCAGATAGGTGGAATACATTAGATTTTAATGCTCTGCCTTGGGAAAAAACCAATATTTCATGTTTTTCTACTGTTTAGGAAGGTTTCATGACTTGCTCATGCCCTTCTTAGCTCCTCACTAGTCTATAATTTCACCCCATCAAGCTTAAGCTGTTGAAGCTCATACTTACCTTGTCCCATAGATTCCCCTGCAATTTTGACTTAGTTTCCTAGACCCAAATTGCCCAACTCCTCCTAATCTAGCAAAAATCACCAACAATTCAATCAAAACCCTTGAGCTACTATACCTAGCATAAAATCTTGTTCCTGATCTAGTCATCTTGACTGAGATCCATAAGGAGAGAGCCCTCTCCCGATCTAGTAGGGCTAGCTACTAGGTTAAGTGTGGTTTGTGGTTACCCTAGAACTGCCTCCCTTCAGCCTGAGGTCAATTTAAGCGATAACATTTTGGCACCGTTGCTGGGGACGAGGTGACAGACCTTTTCTATGAAAGAACATTCAAGTTTTAGATCTGATTGTTGATGGTGAACAGTAGTCAGACATATATGAAGGCTGAAATCATCTACCTGGTGACTCCATTGTTCAAGATCTTGAGTTTCGACTTCACTGCCAAAGAATCCAGATTTCAAAACGTTGATGGTAATCACCAATGAAAGGGTATGTGGAAAATCTAGTGAAATGTTATTGACTTTAAGGCGTGAGTTAGCAAAATTTCAGATTGATCAGAATTTCTCAACATCAGTGTTTCTTTGTTTGAAATCCAGTCGACTCACACATAAAAGTAAATATTGCTTTCTTGGTTTAGTTGTTGAAAGATTAGAAAATGAAATTGAACTATTGGATGTTCTAATTGAATCATATGATTTCCAAGGTCCTAAACAATTCTTGGAAACTCTCCCTCCTCCCAAAAAAGAAGAGGTAAGGCTGCCCTTGGGTGTTTGGAGGATGTTATGATTTATAGCAAGGATGTGACAATCTCCAGCCGAGAGCATATGTTAATGAGTAGGGATATGCAAATTGTTGGTCCAAGTAACAATGTTGATCCTTTTCTCGACGTTGAAACATGTAGAGGAATCACAGATACATATACTGGTATGCCTTATGAGTGGCAGGGTAATCTTTTTTCTATTCAAGACATAGCACCTTCTCCCTCAAATTGGGGGCTAAAAGAAACTGAATTGCCACTAGACACAGTTGGAGTATCCTTAACCAATGAAGGAATAAAGGCAGTTGGCTCAACCATCCAAGCGGTTTGCAATTTTTCTGAAGTGGGTGGGTTAGCTACATTATTTGAGTCTGGTCTGTAATTAGTTCAAAATATTTCTCTGGCAGACGATTTTCAGTGAGTTTTGCCTTCATAAGTTAAGCAGTTTTGGGTAAGTCGGATATACCAAAAGGGTTATCCTTTTAAAGGTTAGACATCCTGTGGCGACAACCTGTTCTGTATCTCTGAACATATTTGTAGCAGATACACAATATTCATGGTGGTCAAAGATAGCCTTCTGATTGCCACAATAAGTAGCTAATATACTTCAAGAATTGGAAAAGATGTCAGTTGATAGGGAATTGCGTTCTAGTAAGAGGCAGAGAATTGAATAGATAGGGACTCTTGATGTTTCTATCGTAAAGTTTGATTCATCAGAACTGGTTACTAATGGTAAAAGGCCAAAAATGGATTCAGAGTTATCAAATATGCACATATCACATGGAAAGACACATAAACATATTGCAAATATGGATTCTGCAAAAGAAAGTGAGAAACTATCCCCAGAGGCTTCTGAAGACAACATAAGGCAATTAAGTTGTAAGTCAGGTGCAAATGAAAGAGATGCAACTAAGGACATGATGGATGCATCTTCTTTTAAAAAGTACAAGCTACAAGAGGAATAAAATGTATTTATAAGGTTTACCTTTCTCCAGATGGGAAAAGATTCAAGTCAATGAAAGAAGTTCAAAGGTCTCTTGGAATTCTTCCTAAGAGTAAACATTTCATTACTATGCAAATGAACCTAGATACTGCAGAAGCAAATGTGGATAATACTAGTACGTTTATTCCCACTTATAGAAGTGAGAATGAACGCTGGAACGTATGGCTTGTCAACTAGGTTTTATATTCAGATATGCAACAACTTTGGAAGAGAGTGCGAGATATTGGTCAGGAGATGATTAATCTTGCAGAAAGTCTTACACAGTATTCACAAGCCTCTTATAAGAAGCAGGTGTCTAGTTTTATTGAGGGAGAAGCTAAAGGAAATTGCAACATCACTTGTACAGACATTACTACGAGGGCAAGTATTAGTGGAGCATTGCTTGATCACAACATTCTAGATTTTCCTTTCATCTGCCCCAGATGAGATTCCAACAACTAGTTGGTACTGTGTATCCTCTTCACTAGCCAGAAAGAAGTCTTCTGAGGTTTACTCCTTTTGTGATAAGGGCAATATGGTTAATGATGGCGTGGACATTTCACTCCAAAATTGTGTTGTGTCTGAACTGCAAAGTGGGCAGATGGCAGTGCATACCACTAGAGAAAATGACGAACCACAACATTGCAGAATAAGGCTTGAATGTAATAGGAAAGATGTCTGGCCTAATATTGATGGAGAGGTGATTGAAATTCATCGAGATGAAGGGTTTGATTTTCATAGGAGTGAAAGAGAGATGAAAACTCATACCAGCAAGCAAGAAGCAGAAGAACATGATGATAAACAACTAGTTGAAAATTTGTGCAAAATATGTTCGACTAGAAAAAAGGATGATATTCATCTTATAGAATGTAATAATGAGAATTGCCTCTATAAATTTTATCATTTAAGATTCTTGAGGCCTCCATTAGCAAGTGTTCCTCCACCGACATGGTTATGTCCTTCATGTCTCTGTAGAAGTTGCTTTATTGATGAACACGATGAAGATATCATCCTTTGTGATGGTTGTGATGATGGCTATCACACATATTGTTTGAATTCACCTCTTGTAGGAGTTACCAGAAAGTAACTGGTACTGTCCATCTTGTTTGGAAGGGCAAAAGAGGAGGAAATGCAATAAAGGTCAAAATCATGGAGCAAGTGCAAGCAAGTCAGCAGGACAAGTGCATTCGAAGAAGGTATCTCAAGTGCAGAGTCAATTATCGTTGCATACGGAGAGAGAACGTGATCTCTCTAGAAGACTTCCAGGTTCAGTAGGACGTGTCCAGTTAAAGAAGACAGCTTAGGTTTTGAGTCCATATTCTTTGCACCTTGGGGGAGATCCACCTGATGTTTCTGAGAAAATCATCAAACATGAAATGAAGAACTTTGTGCCACTTATGAAATCAGAAAATCCATCTCAATCAAATTGTCCCAAATTCGAGGAAATGGAGTAAAAGAGGAAAATTAATGGTGAAAACTGAAGTGTCAAAGTTGCCAGGCACAAATCCAGCAGTGGTTGAGGAAAATCTCAAATTTTAGGGCTTAATATCAACAGTCAAAGGGTGAAATAGCAGTAAAAAGGCAGATTTTGTGGAATATGGTTCCACACTTAAAGGAGCAGATACAGTGATATCAATCCACTTGGAAAACCTTCACTGAATTTGGGTTTTCCAAAATTATTTCTCATGGTTCTCGAGAAAGTTTGGAGTTTTTGTTGCAAATTAATTGATCATATTGTATAGTGTTTTAATATAGGATTTCATTATTAAATTTTTATTTTTATTTTTTATTTCCTATGTGGAGGAAATTTAAATGATTTTGTAATATTATAAATAGGATTAGTTTTAAGATGTAGAGGTTCGATTTTTGCAACAAGAAGAGGCATTTGGACTCTGTAAAGTTTTATTGAATATCATTTTAATAAAGCAGTTTTTATCCTTTAGGCCTGGGATCGATCACGGTGCTTAAATGTCCAGTATGTTTTTCTCATAAATTCATTTACACATTATGTATTTTCTGTTATTTTGTGTTACGACATTCTCTAAGTGAAATGTTTGGAATCCATCAATGCCATGATGCTCCTTTCATAATGATTATGTTGTTAAATGTGTGGTTGTCTTTTCAGAATCCATCCCTTGATAGATGCTCTGTTGAGTAATCCTATGCTTCTCTTTCGTCTAAAGTTATTGCTGCAGATCCATCCCCTGTTTGATGCCTGCAGGGTAGCGGGCTTTCTCCCCTATTCTTCTCACATTCACAATCTTTTATCTGGCTGAACATTGCACTTACTTTGCCCCAGGTTTGCCAGCAGAAACTGGCATCGACTCCATAGACCAACTGGTCCTTTCTCTTGCTGTCTTTGACCCAAAAACCTTTTAAACAAATCTCGCACTCCATAGCTAGCCTAAAATTTCTTTTATTGCAGCCACATCTTGGTGGCAAGAGAGAGCCCTCTCTGGTCTGGCAGGGCTAGATGCCAGATCGAAATCTTGGTCTGTGGTTACCTCGGAATTGCCTTTTCTCAGCCTTGAGGTACATTCTGAGTGCTAACAGTTGGAATTCAAGTTGGAGAGAAATATGAAGAATTCCAAATCGTTGTTCCACAAGAATCTGTTGAAGATGTCGTTGTTACACAAGAACCCGTAGTTGAAGCAGGCGGGTTGGAGATAATGGGATGTGAAATCATGCAAATATGGAAATGCAGATACTTAAGTTCGGGGTGTATGTTGGGATGTGAAATTGGCATCTTTTTGCACTCATTTTCCTACCTTTATTTACCTTTTTTTATTCTCGCTACCATATTTTTCCACTATAACAACCATTATCAACAGAGTATGTCTCTTTTCATATGTCATCCTCATGATCCAATTCTACTTGTAATTTGGCATCAGAACTATTGTTTTCAGTTATTTTCTTGTAAAACTATCAACTGGGTCGTTACAGGATTTGTGGTCGGTTCAGATGTTGTTGCAGTATTACACTTTCCAATTTTTCCTCGCTAAGGACAAGACAAGGAATCACTGAGCATTGTTGTTACACATGAATATTTATTTCGGACATGTTGACATCGTTCAATTGGTTATGAAAACCAATTTGGAAATCATTTGGTCAAAAGATAGTTCGATTGTCAAAGGAGAATTTTATAGAAAGTGCAACTAAAATAGTTAGGATTTTCTATTGATAATTATTATAATTTGAAAATTTTGTTACAACTTTGTCCTAACCTTGGAAATTTTTATCAAATCGTTAATGTGTATTCTCAAATTAGGTCACATGAGAATCAAGAGATTCTCATGACAACCTTATCATTGCAATCTGAAATTATAAAGAGGTGTACTCTTTGCCTGCACGTGATAGTCATATAGAAATAGATAGATAGTTATAGAGGGGGAGAGCACCAGCATTGTAATCCAGTATGTTTCATTAATTCAGTCTCAATCATTGGTGGCACCATACCTTTCTATTGACTAGCGTGTGTGATGTGTAGTGTTCCAACCCCTGATAGGAAGGAAGGGCCCTCCTTCTTAGTAACGATCACTGGTTAGGAAGATATTGTAGTTGTTTGATTTATTTACTCTAAGTTATAATTCATGTGTGATTGTTTTTACTATTATTATTAGTCACGTTCATGCTTTCATAATTGAATACTTCTAACCTTTGTATTGTGTAAAAACATAGGTCTTGGACTAGTCCCTTTGTTAGTGTGCAAGTTATTTAATTCCTATTATAGTTTTATGGTGTGTTCATTTCATTTGAATGTGTGTTTCAACATTTTTTGAGAGAATGGTTTCCAGAAGTGATCTAATTTTCTGCATAAGAGTGACAATCTGACAAAGTGGCTTTAATATGCTTTGTATGTTTATTCCTTGAGAGTATGAACAAGGTTTGAGAGTGTAACAGCCAGAGTGTTGAGTCATTGAGAGTGTGATTACAATGATTGAGTTTGAGATTCATTAGCATTATTCATCATTTTCTCTTGCATATATTTTTTGTAATAGCCTTGCAATAACAAAAGCTACCCGGATTAAGAATTAATGTGAAGAGTTGGAACTATTGCTCCTAATTAAAATGACAATTGTTCTTCCCAAGAGCAAGTTGAAAAAAAACCTATACACAAGTTTCACATAATTCAAGTTGAAATAAAACTTGGAATGTTGTATGAAATCTTAAGTATAATTATTTAAGGATCAAAGTTAACATATAATAATTCAAAAGTGTGTAAAATAATTAAATAAACAATCTATAATTTGAACCAATCATATTGGCCAATAAATGAAGTTTGGGTGGGTGTGCATTTTAGTGAAGGCAATTTTGATTTGTTTCATAAAAATGCATGCCCAACCTTCATTTCAAGGCCAAATTGAATGATTCAACTTTGAGAGTAATTTTTTACTCATAATTAACATTATTTGTTCGCATAGAAATTTTTTTTGTGCAATAATATGCCAAATTGGAATGATTTTTTAGGGTTAATTCAAGGTTTTTGTGCCTCAAATAAATGCACACCAGGACATGTACTTAATCGATTTTGCGATAATAATGATCAATATTAAAATAGTTAATAGTGTCAAAATTGTAAAGAAAGAACATTTTGTTAAATTCCAACTGTATATTTCATTCACATCCTCTACATATGTTGATTTCATCTTCTTCTATGTTTGAATCTATGCCTGCATCTTCTATTTGATTTTGAATTTGTTCAGTAACCCATTGTAGTGTGCAATATTTGCCCTTTTCCCTAAGCAGGTCAGTGGGAAGTGGAGTATTCCTTCAGTTCGATCTCTTAAATTGTCTCCTTGCTTCTAACACTTCTCTCTTTTTAGCATATAAATCAAAAAATTTGTTCATGAAGTCCATGTGGTATAGAATGAACTTGTCAAATATATCACTTTCGTCTACGCTTACCATATGTCAATATGTTTATTTCAAACTCCAAATGTCATGTTGTATATTTGAAAAATAAATTACAAAGTAAATTAATGATTGCATGGAAAACAATCACAATGATCATGAATTTACTTACTAGTTTCTACTTCAACACCATTAGATTGTGGTTTTTCTCCATCAATAATATCTAATGCTCGTTCTTCATCCAAAAAGTGTGGCCCATCTTCGAAATCCTTACCAAGGAATTCACATAGGAGGGAAAATGTTTCATTCAATGCATACCCTTCAACCATACAACCCTCTAGATTTGATTTTTGTTGAACATATTTTTTTAGAGTTTTCATTACCTCTCAAAGAAAAGCATCCACCTCATTGATATGACACCCACCAATTCAATTTCATCGACTATGTGTATAAATAAATGGACTTATAGGTCTATGAAACTTGTAGGGAGCTCCTTCTCAAAGACACATACAATTTCTACAATTTCCTTCTTCCATTTTGGCACTTCATAATCGTGGATCTCCTTGGAGGTCACCCACCTAATATAAGAATAGAAAATTAGTATGAACCTTTAATAAAAAATTAAAAAACAATATAATATATCTATGTCTCTCACACATGAAAATTTCATTTCACATACCTATGCAAACATTGACAATTGACTTATGGAATTCCTTAAGTCAATCATAAGACAAAATCCCCATAATTTCCAAAGGCATGATATGCTATCAAAAAAATTTCTCAAAGGTCATTAGTAATTTTTCTCACACAACAGAGCATCAAAATATATTCTGTACTTAATCAATGTTACCAGTAAAATTTAAATGATGAAAATACCTTCATGAAATTATGAAAATGATATGTTTTAAATCCTTTCAGATGTCCATCAACTGCAAAATATTTTTCCAATGATGACCCATAGCCAATAGGTGTCCTCATTCAACGGATGACCTTTTTTAGTTGGTCTAGCTCTTTTTTTTTTCAAAATCCATGGAGCTTTGACATATGTTTCATTTTTCATGTTTGGGCACAAATGTCTTCCATCAAATGTACTACGCGAAAGAACAACATCTCTCCATGAAGACAATGTGTCCTCTTTTCCTGATATATGTTGAAATATAGAATCTAGGACATTTTTTGAAGATATGCATAGGATCTAATAGGTGAGTTATTAATAGATCCTTTCGGTAAGGGAGCTCATAAAATATGGATTTCCTTTTCATTCCTTCTAGCATATTAACTACAACTTCTTCTGGTTCTTCAATTGAATCGCCCTGATAAAAAAAATCCTCCCAAGCTTTTGATTTAGCATCTTCATACTTCTTAAGCTAATCACCTAGACCCATAATCATGGGAGGGCGTCTATTTTCAAATTTTCCATCAAATTGATTCTTCTGACAATTACTAAACTTATGATCTAGTGGTGGATAAACCTTGTTGTTTGCATAAATAATTTTATGTGGATCTTTAGAATAATGCCATTGAAATTGTTTTGCACATCAAGGAAATGGAAATATCCCCTTTGTTTGCAGCCCCACAATTCAATAAGTAATGTTAATTTCATACTTACGTTTATACTATTATTTTTGCAACGAAACGTTTGTTAAAGTCTAGGTATAATTGGCATGTGATGTAAAACCTTCTTTGGAACTATAGGACCTTGTACATCAGTGAGATATCTCTTCTCTTTGCATACAGGGCATTCTACCTTGTCTCACCAAGTCCTAGGAAATCATGAATAGTACAACATAACACACTATACAACATGAAGGGCCTATTTGTTGGAGGACATGATATGTCATACATTCTTATGCCTTTCCATAGTAATTGCATCTCATCAATAGAAGGCACAAGATAAAAGTCAACATTTTTTACTTGATGTTTTCCTAGAATGATGACAGTCAACATAAGGTGCTCCTTTCTAACACTCATCGATGGGGAATATTGTATACTATCAATATGGCTTTACAAACACTATAATTGGAGCTTAGGAAAGAGAATGGTCACACTCCATCAATTTCAAGACAAAACCTAATACTACGAGTTTCATATTTGATTTTTCTTGCCCAATTTTCCTCTATGTGCTTCATTGTTTTGGAGTCAGCTGAAATTCATATGAATCCATATTTTCTCATGTTATTTTCATGCCAATCCATCATTTTTGCAACGAAACATTTGTTGAAGTCTAGGTATAATTGGCATGTGATGTAAAACCTTCTTTGGAACTATATGACCCTGTACATCAGTAAGATATCTCTTCTCTTTGCATACAAGGCATTCTACCTTGTCTTGATATTCACCTTTATATAAAATGCAATCATTTTTACATCAGTGAATTTTCTTATATTCAATCCCTAACTCAACTAACAACTAACGCACTTCTCTGCAAGTTGATGGAAACACATTCTCTTCAGGAAGTATTTTGGTTTTTAGTGCCCTCTAAGATTGCCTGAGATTAAATCAATTGAATGTTTGACTTATGATGACCATGTTTGATATGTCAATATATACTAAGATTGTTTATATACAATATATGGTTTTATAATCCCCTTAAAGAAATATAAATGAAGTTGATGAATGTTTATTAATTATGTACACCAATTAACAATTGAAAGTAATAAATATATTTCAACTCACTTCAGTAGGGTAGTGAATCCTTTGCCTGACCAACCAAATAATGACTTGATTTTTAATAATATTAATGTGCATGCAAGTTTTTAGGTTCTACTTGCATATGATTTGAACATGGGTGTCTTAGTTTCTTGCATGATTGAGTATTTTAGGTTGTTCATCAAGATTACGTTGGTGGTAATTACCCCTACTATCACTATTACTATCAACCATATGATCATTATCATCATCAGTATTTCCATCTGCAAAGAAACCTATAAGAAGTCCATCCAACCCTTCTTCATGCATTACATTTTCACTATCATCACCATCATTAAGGTTATGTGGCATGTCGTCAATGTATGTTAATCTCATCAACTCTTCAAATTTATCAGTTGGTAGTGTTCTCTTCAATCTTTCTCTTCTCACCCTGGTATGTTCTAAAGGATGGTTTGGATCATCCCGTCTAAATCTTAATAACCTAGTTTGACCTTGGGTATCAGTAGGTGTATCATCAATATCTTCTAGTTATCAACAAACACAAGCATTATTTAATGTTAGGAAACAATTGGATAAGTCATGAACGTATAAATTTTAAAGAAACATAATGAAATATGTCTTAATATATATAAATATACATAACATATACATATATACATAATATATACATATATACATAATATACATATATACAATATACATATATACATTATACATATATACATATATACATATATACATATATATATATATATTATATATTTATATATTATATATATATATATATATATACATATACATATACATATACATATACATATACATATATACATATACATATACATATACATATAGACAAATATACATATACATATACATATCCACACACACACACACACACACACATATATATAATGAAACATTATTTTATAGACAACCTTTTTTATACAATAATTTAAAATAAAACACAATTTTGATAGCATAGTTTATAAAATGTCAGTCCACACTCATTGATTGTTCTTTGGTTTTCTTCCCTTAAGAACATCCTTAGGAAGACCTCATTCTTCCCTTTTATTTCCCGTAGGAGTGTGTTTGAATAAGGGGTAATTAATAAATAACTCATCCCCAATGGTAAGGTCCATAACAGCCTCAACCATTATCAATTTATCAACATCTATCTCCATATCTCTATCTTTATCATTTATAATTTCAACAAATTTATAATCTAGTCTTACAATAGGGTCCCTTCCCTTACTATTATTTATAAACCCTGCAGTATTTTTGTTTGTATATGCACATCCATCTATATACATAATATGACCCCTATTACTTTATTTTTCACTTTCCAATTGGATATGATGTGTATACATATTCGAATTCATACCTTATGTTGACATGTTATGCTTATATTCTGCTAGCCTTCTCCATTCACCATTGTAATATTGTGGACCATAATATGGCATTAATATCCTAGTGGTTTGTTGTGAATTGTTTCTATGTTTAGATCCCACATGGAAATTTTGGAAAATAAAGAGGCCTCAATTATCTCCATGAATATTGGAGGGTTGTATCATGTAGTTGTATCCCCAAAATTGAAATACCTCATACACTTTAGGTAATTGTTGATCATTGAGCCAAGTGCAATATAATCGACGATCAAATGTCTCTTTGTAAATTGATCTCAAAATCAAGGGTAGGTCATCATCTCCATCATATTCATTCTCATAAGGAATGTAGTTCACCTCCCCTTGTCTTTAGGAAAACTATGCACCTTTAAACTATTTATTTTTATATTACTTGTTTTCATCAATTCCTCATCTTCTGAGCTGATATATGTGCACATATCTTTTTTAGATGTATCATCAGATAAATGATCATCGACCTCTAGGCTGGAAGTTGGTGCTCCATGAAACTTTAAAACAAGAAATTTATCCTCCAAGTAATCATTAAGAAAAATAATAATAATAAATAAAATATATATATATATATTATATATATATAAATTATATATATTATTATATATATATATATATATATATATATATATATATCTAAATATTATATATATATATATAATGTTTCAAGAAAGAATACATATTATTTCAATCAAATTGGAAAATTCCTTACCACAATTCCTATTAGATTCAAATCGATTATAGGAGGCATACTACCCACTAGAAGCTCATCATCTATGTAATGTATTTGTCCAATTGCTTGTTTGAATTGTTTATTTCCACGACATACAGAACATCCACAAACAACACTTTTCTCAAAGTATTCATCCCATGTACTATAGTCTTTACCAACCTCTTGTTTAGTGCAATCATTTGTCGTGTGTTCAAGATCCATTGTCATATCCCCTTCCACCCATTGTCTTCTTTGTGGTTTAATAGTTTTAGGTCCACTTCCATGTGCATACATTTTTCTTTTTCTAGTTGAAGGCTCAGGCTTTGCATTTGCTCCAATCTCCTTCTAAAATAATCAACAACATGCATTAATTTCTATCAAGATTGGATAATACACTATAAATTTTGATAGTATCATGAAAAAATATGGATGTACCAAAAAATTCCATTATATAAATTTTTCCTAAGTTAAGTTAAAATTTTAGTACCTGATGTCTTGCGTCATCCAATGTGTCCTCATTTGATATGACATGATCTGTTGCCATGGCCACATCTAGCTCCTATAATACACAACATAATAAATCATGCTTATTAAACCAATTATATCATTTCAATGAATATACTATCTAACACAAATCTTCACTTTAGTCATACATTTTTCATATTAGTATCGAGTTAAATTGGAGTTGAAAAAAACTATTTTTATGCCCCTAGGTATATACATCAAGCCAAAATTTTGACAAGAAAAGTATCCAACATCCCCATCCCACATGACCATCCTAATTTTAGAACAATTCCCTTCATCAAGGAATCACATTTAATCACCATTCTTGTGCATTTTCAACCAATAAGTTTGACTTGAAAGGTCTCATTGAAAAAAAATGACTTTCTCTCCTTTATCCATGTCTGTCAATGTAGTCATTCATCATATCTGCCAATGTTCGAGTTAGAACAAATATGCACTCTCGTCAAAAACCAATTACACTCTTAGTAACGAAATTTGAAATGGGACATGATTGGACAATACCTAACCTTAAGATATAACCTTGTATCATGTATGACAAATATCCTACATAACTATGCTTCCCACTTCTACAAAACTTTCACATAAGGCACGTCGAAGCAAAACTTAGAATGTTGTATGAAATCTGAAGTATAAATATTTAAGCTCAAAGTAAACATATAACAACAAAAAAGTGTGTAAAATAATAAAATAAACAATTTACAATTTGAATCAATCAGATTGGCCAATAAATGAAACTTGGGTGTGCATTTAGTGAAGCAAGGCAATTTTGGCCTGCTTCACAAAAATGCATGGCCAACCCTTATTTCAAGGCTAAATTGAATGATTCAACTTGGACAATATTTTTTTACTCATAAGTAACATTAAGAAAATTAAATATTTTTAATTTTTCACATATATATTTTTGTTGTTTAAGAAAACTCCAAATTGCATGGATTTCATAGAATAAAAGGCAGGGTTTGTGTGCCTCAAATAAATGCACACCAAGACCTATAATTAATGGCAGTTATATAATGATCATTTCATCCTATGGGTCTGCAAAATTGTATCTCAATATTATGGTGTAACAACACCCTAATGGGCCTCAATCTTGTGGTTTAACAATGCCATAATGGGCCTCGGCCTTGTGGTATAACAATGCCCTAATGGGCATCAATATTGTGGGGTAATAGTGGCCTAATGGACCTTAGTGCTTGGGTATAACAACAACTTCTTTGGGCCTTCTTATATGTGATATGAGAAAATATTATGATAGAAATATGAAGGAGATATGTTGATCCCTATGACTGATATATCATCACAGACTTATGACAAAGATATCATGAAAAACCTATGACTTTTTCGTTGCATTGTTATTTCTAATGTTCTCTCTACATAATTGCTTATGATGATATAGTGTGAATGCAATGTGAAAATGTTGAAAATGTTTTAAAATGCAATTATCTAGAACATAAACTTCTAGCCCTAACAAATTTAACATCATTACTACTCTACTAGTTAGTAAAGATAACAATGTAAAGGTGTTTAAAATAATAAAATAAATAATCTACTATTTGAATCAATTAGATTGGACAATAAATGAAGCTTGGGCTTGCATTTTAGTGAAGCAAGGCAATTTTGACCTACTTCACAAAAATGCACGCCCAACCCTCATTTCAAGTCCAAATTGAATTATTCAACTTGGAAAATATTTTTTTACTCATAAGAAACAATAATAAAATTAAATATTTTTTATTTTTCAGATATATATTTATGTTGTTCAAGAATACTCTAAATTACATAGATTTTATAGGGTAAAAGGCAGGGTTTTATGTGCCTAAAAAAATGTACACTAGGACCTGTAATTAATGACAATGATATAATGATCATTCCATCTTATGGGTCTGAAAAATTGTACCTCAATCTTGTGGTGTAACAACGCCTTAATGGGCCTCATTCTTGTGGTGTAACAATGCCCTAATGGGCCTCAGTTTTTGGTGTAACAATTCCCTAATGGGTCTTGGTCTTATGGTGTAAAAATTCCCTAATGGGCCTCAATTCTTAGGTATGACATCGACCTTCTTATCTATGATATAAGAAAATATTATGACAAAGATATGAAGGATATATGTTTAAGTCTATGACAAAGATATCATGACAGACCTATGATCGTTCTGCTACATTGTTATTTCTTATGTTCTCTCTACATAATTTCTTATGATGATATGGGGTGAATGCAATGTGAAATGTTGAAAATTTTCTAAAATGCAATTATCTACAGTAGAGACTTCTAGCACTAAGAAAATTAACATTGTTACTACTCTACTAGTTAGTAAAGATATAACAATGTAAAAGTCTTTAAAATAATAAAATAAATAATCTACAATTTGAATAAATCAGATTAGCCAATCATTGAAGCTTGGGCATGCATTTTAGTGAAACAAGGAAATTTTGGCCTACTTCACAAAAATGCACGCCCAACCTTCATTTCAAAGCCAAATAAAATGATTCAACTTGGAGAGTATTTTTTTACTCATAGGTAACATTACTGAAATTAAATATTTTTAGAGTTTTCACATATATATTTCTTTTGTTCAAGAATACTCCAACATGGATTTCATAGGTTAAAAAGATATTACATTTTGTAGTATCAGATGTGTTCTAGCCACGAGATTTGGTGGAGAGGCTAGAATACATGAGATCTCCAAAACCTAGAATCGTTTTTGGAAATCCCACCTAGAGATGACTTAATTAGATTATTAACCTATTTTTTAATGTTTCCAAAGTCTAAAATTAGGAAAACTGGTTAATTAATCATAATTAATTAATTCAAGGTGAGCATAATCTAGAAACTCACACTAATCAACTTCAATATGATCCTAGTATTTGATTAAGTTTTAATCTTGGCAGTTGGTGCTCAAACAGAGGATTATAAGACGAAGTCGATGGGAACTTGGAGAAGACACTTGAACAGTTTGATTTCCTTGGCATATCAATTTCCAACGAGCAACAACAATTGTCAGAGAGCTAGAGAATGAAGCAGAGACAGTGAGGGGCAGGGATAGTGATCAAAATTTTTACAGATCTAGAGAGGCAACAACAAGTGACATAAGTGATCCACGTAGAAGCAGTGCAGGGACTATGTAGTAGCTGAAGCAGAGAAATTTGATTTAGCTGGGGAGAAATTCAATTTAGTTTCCAGAGGCTGACAATGTCTTTAAGAGGGTTGGAGAGTCACTTCTAGCAACAGAGACAGGCTAGATGAATTTCTTAGAGGTATATTCGAGGCACACGTGTGAGAGGAAACACAAGGACAACATAGAGGGCCTACACTGGGGTTTGGACAACCAATTTTTTTGGAGAAGCCAATGTCGGGATTGCTAGTGGGGTGAGAGAATTTTCTCTCTAATTATTTTTGCCGAATAATTCTTGTTTGGATTGTGTTGAAAAATATAGGGGGCAACAAGTGTAGGTGATTTCTTGTTACAAATCCATTTGGGCACATCAAATCCCAACATCTAGATCAGTGTTTTAGGGCTCATTAAACACTAATTTCAGTTGCCTCATGCCCTAAACAAGTCACCCCTTTGAATGTCCCCTTCCCAAATAGTTTCATGACTTGAAGACATCTAGAAATAGCCTCTACGGGGACCAGTGCAAGTAAGCCCTTATGAAGATGCGTTGCAAAGCAGTTAAGTCCACTGCCAGGGTGCTCTGCAGAGCACTTAGGCTTCCTTTCACCTGTGTTGGGTGAGAATGAGCGAAATTCACATAGGGTTTGGGGAATATTCTTATCTTTTGGAGTCATCTAGAAGTTTCCCTCACTTATCAACTCCTATGAGCTCGAAAATGGATGAGGAATGAGTTAAGGTGCATCCTTTCCTCTCATACCTTCCTCCATGGAACTAATTCTAAGTATGGAATGCCATTCAATGCCACCATTAATGACAAAACCTCCTTCATCTTCCTATAAATTGACCATTCATCTAAGTGATCAGGTGCTGGACTATGTTGAATTGTAAGGAGATAATGCTACTATGAGATTTGGCTTTGAAGCAAGTATTGTGATGCTACAAGGATGTCATGCTTTTGATGTGATGTGGATGGGATCCAAGCTGGAGGAATGGCTTTGAATCAGACACCAATGGTTGTAATTACTTCTCCTATCTAATAAAGTGTTTGAACCTCTTTCCATATGTTTGTATTGTTTCATAATGCTTATGTGTGTGAATTGTATCTAATTTCTTTCACTTATATTCAATAGATCGTATGCTTTGATCGGTTTTTGTAATCTGTTGTGTTTACAGAGTACTTCTGAAGCGGATTAAGTATGGGAAGGAGCAACAGAATCGATATAAGGGAGGTGAGAGGAAAGTGGAACTACAGGTAGGCCTTCTATCTTCTCATCTTATCTATTGCTTATAGGAAAAGTTTAAAACACTTTAAACTGTTGTCCTAGATACAACTACTTATCTAGGGAATTAGTATTTATCCGTAGATGCTAAATTCTTCAAAACATTTCTCTTACTTTGATAATTGCTTGTGATGAATTTTTACTTTACTTGATTAGCTTCTTCTTTCCTTTATTATTATTAGTGTTCTCTATCATCAAACAACTACCAAATCATAAAGAACAATGAGACAATAGGACACAATATATAGGCAATCAACCATGACCAAAACCTCTCCAACTAAGAGGAAAACCCACCAGAATACTTCTCTTATTATAGAACATCAATTGACGAATTCCAAGGCCTATGACCCTTGACCAAGACCCTCCAAGACCAAGTCATCCTTCCTTATTGATGAGCTTTCCTTACACAACTTCTAGCAACAAAATTTGACCTTCCAGCAACTTCGACCTAGTAGCTTCAATAACTTCAACCTAGTAGCTTCACAACTTTGACCTTGATGCAACTTCAACAGCTTCGACCTAGAAACTTCAAAACTTTGATCTAGAGGCAACTTCATAGCTTTGATCTTGTAGCTTCAGATCTTCGACCTTGCAACTTTACAACTTCGATCTTGCAGCTTCATAGCTTCGATGCAACTTCAGAAACTGTAGAAACCCTAACGAAAGAGAGAGAAAGAGGGGCCCAAAAAATCGATCTTGATATTCTTCTTCTTCTTTGTCCTTTTCCAGATTCTATATTGAGGAGATCGAACTTGCTTTACTGAGTGTGCTACCTTGAGGTTGACTTGCCCCTTCATGTAGGCTGACTTGATCTTTGTGCCATGACGAGTTCTTGTAGGGTCTTTTGACTATATTTTGGCACAATAATTTTTTCTTTACAATATGTAACATGCCCAAATGGTTATTCAATACATGACAATGACTCAATTAACTCTGTGAAAAACTTCGAAGCATTCAATGGATGCTTGACCTTAAAATAAATTTTCCTTGAGCATGAAAACCATGCCTCAAGAACACAAATGATAAATTTATTTTCTCTTTTCATTAAATACATAAAATTATGATTACATATGCCATTATGAATACCGAACCTAATTACATATTTCAAAAGGTTGTCGGTTGGACATCCATAGTTGTACTCAGAATTTCATTATTGCATAATAATAAAACCCTCAAATGTTGCATCAGTTTTCCCAAGTTGGGTTTTTCTAGGGACATTTGTCCAAAAATAATTGTGTCATATTTCTATGTGTGTGTGCTAGATTTTCTCAATTTCCAACACTATTTTCTTCTGCAATATTTATTTATGAAAATCATATTGTGAATTATTTGGTATTTGCCCTGGGAAACTGCAAATAAATTGTTAAATAAATTAACTTAGGAAAATAATTTTTAGTTGTTGTGATAGAGGAAATTTTCACAAAGGCAAGGTTTGCGTACCTCAAGGTTTCTATCAAGATTGGATAATACACTATAAATTTTAATAATATCGTGAAAAAATATGGACATGTCAAAAAATGCCATTATACCAATTTTTCCTTATAAGTCAAAATTTGAGTACCTCGGTGTCCTGCATCATCCAATGTGTCCTCATTTGATATGACATGATCTATTGCC
The DNA here is from genome assembly GCA_000404065.3 of Pinus taeda. Lineage (NCBI taxonomy): Eukaryota > Viridiplantae > Streptophyta > Pinopsida > Pinales > Pinaceae > Pinus > Pinus taeda. Next base: position 82,219 of record APFE031625073.1, on the reverse strand, counting down.
ATGGCCTCATCTAGCTCCAGTAATATACAACATAGTCAATAATGTTTAGTACACCAATTATATAATTTCAATGAATATGCTATCCAACACAAAACTTCATTTTAGTAATATATTTGACATATTGATATCATATGTTAAGTCTCTTTTGAATCAATCACATAAAGTTTTAAGGTCAATGAGTTTCGAACCACTTATTTTAGTTCATCATCAGGAAAAAGAAGGATAGCTCGATTCAAAGAACCAATTAATACAATAGAGATACAACAACTAATTCCCAACAAACGAAAAATAAATAATATTATATTCAAAACTAACGTACATAGTAAATAAAAACTATTAAAATTTAACTTTAAAAACAAAGATAATAATGAAAAATTCATAAAGTTAGGAATAAAGAATAAAGAATAAAAAGGAATTAAAAATAGAATTTAACAAACATAAATTTATATTGTAAATATATTAATAAACAAATAAATATAATTGAGAGAAACGAAAGGAAAGGGATAAAAATATTTCAATTTCTTAATAGAATATTATTGAAATTCAAAGAAAATTCTTATAAAAATTTAAAACTATTAGTAATAATAGAAACAAAATACATGACAAAGAATAATTCATTTATAACACACACACATGACAAAGAATAATTCATTTATAACACACACACACACACACACACACACACATATATATATTGAAATAAACTAAAGAAAGGAATTAAAACTATTAAACAAAAAAGGTTCTATACTAAAAAGTAAAAAGAAAATAATTCAAGAAACCAATATATCATAAATAGACAACTAATAAATGAAATATATATAATGAAAAGAGAAAAAATAAAAATAAACTAACATTATTTAAATTAATATAAGGGGAGGGAAAAAAAACTAAATATATTAATAATATTATGTTTCGAAACACTCGGACCTTAAAAACTTTATGTGATTGATCTGGAAGAGACTTGATATATGATAATGAATCACAAAAGTATACATCCAAATATACTTATATCGTGTTAATTTGGAGTTGAAAAACAAAAATAATTTTATCATCCTGGGTATATACATCATGCCAAAATTTCGACAAGAAAAGTATCCAACATCCCTATCCCCATGGCCACCCTAATTTTCAAATATTTTCCTTGATCATAGAATCACATTTAATCACCATTCTTGTGCATTTTCAACCAATAAGTTTGACCTAAAAGGCCTCATGGAAAAAAAATTGACTCTCCCCTCTATGTTGTTGTATTTGTGAAATCATAAAGACCTTCCTCCTTTGGTTGAGGTTGCTTTGTCATATTACATGTATTATATTTGCAGATTCCATTGTCATATCTTCTTCGACCCACTTTCCTCTTTGAAATTTAGTAGTTCTACGTTTTCCACATCGTATGTCCATGGCAATACACAACAATGACAATATTTTTTAGTACACCAATCAATTTTCCAATTATCAACAATAAAAAAAATAAGTGTAGGGGAAGAATTATTGGTAGACTATATTCTGAATAGGTATAATTTGTCCTTACATCATAAATATTAATTGAGATTAGCATTTTCCCCATGTAACACACTTTACCGCTAGTGTGCATATCATTTTTTTTCCATCCCTCATTTATAACTTATTTTATGCAATCATTTTAGAGGTAATTATGGTTATTCTACTGAATGTATTTTATTAATCTTTGATTTTATTTGAGAATAATTTTATATTCTTGTAACATTACTATGTCTAATTTTTTATGGAAAAAAATAACTTGATGGCGCCAGACTAGATGCCATTTTATCCATGATCACATTTTTTACCTGAGTTGGCACTGAAGTTAGCAATGGGCAAATAAAAATATTCAGTGATGGGAAGGCTAAATTTTTTAAATTCTTGTGGGCCAAAACTTGGAAATTAAATACCCACCAACTATTGAACTAAAAAAAATGAAACTCTTTCTTTCTACTCTGAGAATTTTTTTCATTGTTGACAAGCGTGAAACCGGGAAAGAAAACAATAAGCTCCCCTTTCACCACCTGGATCTCGATGCGGAAGATTCAAAGTCCATTGTTCTGTTGCAAATGCACAATTTTGATATTGCCTTCTTTTGCTTGGATTTTTGGTGGCATTTCGAATACTGCAAAAAAATTAACGGATTTTGAGGATATTCAATTGCTTTTAAAGGGTCTTATGGATTTAAATGGAGCTTCCATGAGATTTTTATTTTTATCCCTTTTTGGTCCAAAAATTGGAGCTGTAGAGTAAACTTAAGGATCAAGATGAAGCTTACATGGGATTTTTACTTTTCTCTGTTTTTGGCCTAGAAATTGGAGTTGTAAAGGAATTGTCGGTTCCATGAACAAAGGGTCGATTTAGTGTTAAATTGTGTGACATTTATTCATGTATTGGTGTAGAATGGTTTGATTATCATAAAGGTTTACTGAAAATGTAGGAATATTGTGTGTATTTGATGGTTGGATTGCTTACCTCGACTCAAATCAGTTCCCTTCGTGTAGTGTGATCTCCTTCCTTGCATGCTATTTTCCTTGGATTTCCTTCACAAATAGGATTTGTTACCCCAGCCTCAAAGGTTGAGTAGAGGAAAAGGAGAATACTGTGGAAAGAATGAGGTAAGTCACTATGAATTTACAAAGATGTAATTGTTTAAATTATTTCTTTTATTTCTATTTTTTTTTTTATTTTTTTTTTTATTTCCAAAATTTAAAAATAAAATTTATTTTATATATCTAGGGTCATGATACTCACAAGGAGAAAGTAGCTTGATTTCAATATTGGGGATGGAGGTAATTAACAAACTGGATGGTGTGGACTTGAAAACAATTGCTAGATATGTAGAAAAATGATCAACTAAAACCACAGAAACATTGCAAGCACATCAACTAGCTCAAATGGAATCAACTGATTCCCCAGCCACTCTTAGATCAAGCAGAAGATCAAGGAGGAAATCATTAGGCATAACCACTAAGAATTTAGAACATGAAACAAAGACATCCAATGCCCAATCCACTCCTGGGACACAAATCTCTTCATCCACGCCACATTATGAATCTTGCATTGGTAGCTATGATACAATGATAGAATGTGACATGGTTTCAGGTGGAATCCATAGATCATATGCTAGGAATTTTTTTTGTGAATAGGTTGAAATAATCATGCTTTCAACGGTTCAAAGACCATCTCTATTTTCCATTCTCAAAGATATTGTTGCACCTACAAAAAGTAGTAATTCACAACATGGATACTGAATTTTTCGTACGTTGGTACGTAAAAAAGGTTAAACTACAAATATCTTAGAACTACAAGAGATTAGGTGCAATCAAACAAAGAAGATAAAGAAAATCATGCCCAAGAAAAGGCTCAAAACAAGGCCAGTTGATGTAAGTTAAAGTATGGAAAGAATTTGTAAAAACATATGAGAAGTTGGATTAGTGGAGGAAGTCCGATGAGGAGAGTATCCATGTGTTTGAATTTTCTCATAAGATTATATCAAATTTCTTAAATAATTTTTATATTGTATTTGTGCATAGTTAAATTCAATTAGTGTATGTTTTAGGACAAGGCTTGCAAAATGAAGTTCCACACATCACAGTGGCCAGAAAGGCCTACAGGCCTTAGTTTGTACCTTTGTAAGTATATTTAATATATGAAATGATATTTTTCTATTTCCTAGGAAAAATGAAATGATTGTGTATTAATTATTTTAACTAGTCCATGTGCCATGTTTTGAAAGGAGGAAAAATATGGTCATCATCCAACAAACTTTGAAAAGGACATGTTACAAAACAAAAAGTGGACAAACTTTGTTATGTGGATGAAGAATGAGGTATTAATAGTTCACTTTCAGTGAGTTAGTTGGATATTGTTATGTGTATATGTCAATTTTCATTTCTTGCAACATAGAGTAGAGGAAACATGCCCTTGTTTTCCATATTTGGCCAATGAAAAATGTTGTACATTCTAATGGTAAAATTCATTGGAAGATGGTCGGAACATGATAGGATAAATGGAATCCTCCTAGGGTAATATATCGATGGAATGTTTCATGTTCGAACACAATCTAGCAAGTCCCTAAGGAAGGGAAAACCTAAGGGACAACTACTAGACTAAGTGACAATAATGGGACAATGACCCACAATCGCTTTAATAAAGGTCCCCTTCCCTTTACAAGTTTTCACCAATGGGAGGAGTCTCAAGGCCACACTACCAAAAAAAATGTTTTCCAAGTAGTTCCCTTTCTAAAGCTATAATCATTAGGGAATATTCCACAGGACTAGGATTGAAGATCTACCCCCCATTTAAGGTGAAGGAACAAGACTACTTTCAAAACCCTTCCTTCTTCCAAGTCACCCAAAAATCCATGCCCAAAGTTCCTAAGGAGAAATAATCATAATCTCTTGATTAAAAAATTAAAAACATACCTTTAGGATTGTATTACCCACCTTCAAACAAAAGCTCTCGATAGATAGGCGAGGGGAAATACGACCCGCTCAGGGAGCAGAGATCAAATGGCACAATACATAGTCTATGCTAGTGGTTATCGGGGGTTGATGGCTACCATCTGAAGAAAAATGTAGGAGAAAATTATCCTGTGGGGTCACCCACTTTTGGTGGGTGATGCAAGTGCACTAGACCAAGCTCGATAGATGAAGAAATGGAGTAAATATTAACAGTGTGGTGGATTTGGTACACGTTAATGTTGGCAAATTATTTTCGTGTTTTGTTAGAGTTTTATATATTTAATTTAGGTGTAGGATTGGAGTTTTCCTAAATAAGTCAAAGAGTTTAGAATTTAGGAGTCATTTCTCATTGTAATGATTAACTCACATAGTTGACTTTTGAACTTCCCTCATTTGGGAGAGAAGGGGAATCAAACCATTTTCTCTAGTTTGTGAATAAAAGGGACTTCAAATGGGAAGAGGAGAACTCTTATGCTGTCTTTGAGTATGTAGGTTTGAATTGTACAAAAGAAATGTTTTGCACATGTACAGTATTCCTAAATATATGTTCATTTTTCTCTCCTCTAGTTCCAATCTAATTGTGTATGCATTTATTTAAGTTCCAAAATTCATTGTGACCATCTTTGAAATGTCACATGCCTGTAAAAAATTGACTTTATGTTGTGATTATTTATGTGTGTTCCATTTATTATGACCTTCTAACTTCCTAACACCTCTATTTTTTTCAAGTACTGACACACCCTTTTGATTGAAATTTAGACCATTAGTTTTGAGAGAGTGTGTAACCCTTGAAGAGGAAAGGTGAGGGGGAACATTCCATAAGTCGACATATGAGTCAAGGCTGTGGAGAATCGATTTTGTAGAGGGTCGAGTCATTTCACCTCCCTGAAATTTTAAGAACATAGTTTTAAGGAGCACTGCAAAATTATCTCATAGAGTCTATAGTTTTTTTTAGTGCTGTGAAAGTATTTCGCAGCGCCTGTGGTTGAAACTTTTGGGTTGCATTTTGGATCCTAAGGCTCCTTTTCATCTATTCGTTGCTATCAATTTTTGGTATTAGAGTGGGGATTTGACGTTCAAATGTTTTCTACAACATAGGGAGATGGTTATGCAAACAAGGAGAACAGGAGATTGAGGAGGGAGACCCGCAACTAATGCAGAACTCCAAGAAGAGATATATAGGTTTCAAGCTCATTTACAGGCCATGGAGGAAGGTAGGCAACAAGATACTAAGGATAGATATGACGATGGATTAGAGGAGGAAGTTTGAGTAGAAAGGCCAACACCTGTGGATGAATTCTTGGAAGTTAAATTATTGAGGTCGGTGTTCAGCTCAAGTTCAAGACCAAAACCTGAATTGTCTACCTATGATGGCAGCCTGGTGTTGGTGTTAAGATATGAATCATGCAATTCACCCAATTCTACATTAATTGTCAACCTGGTGCTCAACTGTTTATTTCAAGGCTATAATGCAAGGCATATGCAAGCCATAGTTTCCCTACCCAACATTGAACATTTAATCATAACATAGCAATGAGTAACAACAAGTTATAACTATAACAACAATAAGAGTAACAATAATTTAAGACTCACAACAACACATTGAAATCATTACATGGTAGAAAATAAACCTACACACACATCTAATCCAACAGTGCTTGGTCAGGAGAGTAGGCCCAACTCCCTGATCAGGGTTGTGGCAAGATTGAGATCTATAAAATATTCAAAAGATCAGCGATTATATTAATCAAAATATCATTACAGAGGTTTGTTGTTACAACTCATAAATCTCGTATATCTCCTAGTGGTGGCTTTCCCAGCCTCGTAATCACTACTTATACATTTCATTAACAACTAGCAGTGCCTAAGATTACGACAATTGTATGCCTTCAAATACATAGTGATTCTTGAGATATAATAGAATACAAACATAGCACTTGTGTTGGTCAATAGGTTGAACCACTGTTGCAACTAACATCCAAAGATAATGCTTCCAGATCGATAGTCATCATGCCTTTGATCATCATTCCTCCAAATTTGAATGAAAACTTAAGTTAGCAAGTCACTTTAGGCAATAATTCCCTACGACTATGCTTGATTGATTAACAATTCACAAATTCATGACAATAGGTGTAACTTCATTGTTTAGAATACAAGTTGACCAACAAGGCCATGAAATGAGTATAACAAAGGATTAAAAGGCGGGTAAAAAGTGGGCAAAATTAGCAACCAACATCTCCCCCCAACTAGAATTTTTGCATGTCCTCATGCAGCTTGTCTCCTGCGCAAATCTGTGTTAGAGCCAATGTGGTCAGCATGGAGTTATGCAAGGTCATACTTCGTAGCCATTTTTGTTCCAGGAACCTTGTATCCATCTGTGTGAATGACTTCCTTCCACCAATCCTTTTGTACCATGTAAGTTGGTGTGTACTGCTTATCTAGCAACCAAACAATGGGAAAACGAAATCTCATACCCGTCCATCTAGTCCCACAGGTTTGAATACATGTGATATATCATGGTACTATGTCCAAAGCCTGAAAAAAATTAGGGGCCCCAAAAGGTTCGTGTATCCTTACTGTGGTTGATGACAACGCCCATCATTTCTAACAGCCGGCCCTAGCCTCCCCCTGACAAGTAAAAAATTTTCTTTGTACATATGTCAATGCACCATTTCTGCATTGCCAGCATCTGACTCTTCCTTCATTCTATTCCCAATAAGGTAGGATTTTTGTTAAAAATATTCACAGCCGGACAATGCTATGCCCGAACTACAAGTGGCATGTTTTCTTGGTTCTCTTCAAACGTGTCGAAGGCTTTCTTCCACTTAACCTGGTTAATCATGAAGGAGGTGACAGCTCTCAACTGAATATCCCCCACATATGGCACTGGATTGAATGATTGATCAATCCCCAAAAACTAATCATGCATGTAGAGTTTGCACATCAAGTGTTGTTTCAGGATATTGTGACCCCTCAAGATCCGCAGAAACTATATTGGATCTTCGATTTTGTGGCTTAACTCTTGATGAATTCTCTCCAAATAGAAGAAAAATTATTGTTCATGAAGGAACAAAGCATAACTATGATCAGGAGGTTGGCATGCCATTACCTGTAATGCCAGAGCAAACATTTCATCTTTGTCAGTCTTTAGTAGCTGCACTTGTTCTTCTGTGGGATTCCAAAGAGATAAACCCTCATTGAAGGCGAGATGTGGTAACCTGCCATTTCTAAATTTTAACGGTGAACAAGAATTCCCGTGACTCAAACAGATGAAAAAATGGTTCATTTTGTACTATTGTTGAAGTGGTTTTGGATCCAGGATTCATAGCAGCCCGGCCGACATTACTCTTATGCTTCCTCACCCGTCTCCATAAGCATAACACCTTCTTCCTTAACTTAATAATCTCCAATTTTAATTGCATATTTTCCTTAAATTGTGACCAGTATCTTTCTTGGATGGGGGCCCTTCTCTTTGCACATTGTTCAATAAATTCTTGCTTGATAATGACCTCCTCCTGGTCTAGCAGACAGTGTTTGATCTAGTGGGTTGATGTCAAGAAACTTGTTAATTAGTTCATGTTTCACCCTTATTTCCTCTCTCTTCTCCTCAACTCGTGGGCTGGCCCCAACATCTTCTTCCACAAGTCTTGAAACCTCCACATCTTCCCTGAATGACTCCATAGCCACTGCAAGCCCTTGTGGAGTAACATTTTCAACACCTTTTCCCTGTGGTTGCTTTGTCACCCAGTTATCTTCCTCCATTTTCTCAAAAGTTGGTTATGGCCCTTGTGGTTTGATACCAACAACAACATTTTCTTCCAACGGCTTTGTGTGAACAACATCATCCACAGTTTCTTTAACTTGCCCCTCAATCGACTCTAGTTCTTGTGTAATAGTGTCAACCACCAGTCCTTCAATTTGTCCAATTTTTCCACCTCTCAATATTGGTTCTTGTGTGACAATGTCGATGATGGTGCCCTTATCTATCCCTACAAATTTTAGCCTTAGCGGAGAAATATTCTCTTTCACCAAGTGTCTAGGGGTGCGAAATTTCCTTGGCCCTCTTGGCAGGGAGCTAGAAATCATAGAACAATGGATAACATCCTCAATTTCCATCCTTTTGCACCTGATGTTTCAGTTCCTTCCCCTTCCCCTAGCTGTTATGCACTTTCCTTCTCCCTTTCTTCATGTGCCACCAATTTTTGCACTTTGGTCGCTTGCTCGGCAGTCTATGTTGGTTCTTGTGTAATAGCCTTGATTACAGCTTCCACTTCTTCCACTATTTTCTCCATTACTTTGGCAGGTGATGCTAGTTCTTGTGTGATAGCATCGCCTGCAATTTCTTCCACTGCCAACAATTCTTCCATCAATTTAGTGGTCAAAGATGGTTCTTGTGTAACAGTGTCGATTGCACTTCCTTCCACTTCCCTTGCTCCTGCTTCCAAGTCAACAGTCGATGTTGGTTCCTATGTAGCAGTGTTTCCTGCACCCCCTTCTACCTCCATTTCTTCTTCCCAGGTTAGCGGTCAATGCTAGTTCTTATGTAGCGACATTGTCTACGGCCCCTTCCTCTATTGGTGATTCTGTTGCATCCTACTCCGTCGCCAATTTTTTCAATTGTTCAGTAGCCAATGTTGGTTCTTGTGTAATAGCATCATTTATAGCTTCTTCCTCTACCACTAATTCCTTTTCCTCTCTTTCCGGTATCTTGGTTGCAAGTTCCTCTTTTGTTGATTCAGTGAATTTTGGCCAAGCCAAGGAAGACTGTGACAAGGTATGCACCACCAGTAGCCTGACAAGCCCATAGTTTGTGAGGACCGCCAAAGGTTGATATGACCGATGAGAAAACTGTGCCATTAAGCAAAGTTTATTCCATAAGAAATATGGCATATCCAGAGAATGCACATGACAGAACCGAAGGCATGCAAGAAGTTTAAAATGGTATTTGAACAAGGTAGTGAGCCGACCTTCACAAGTAATGTATTGCACCACAAAGTATGTAACCTCAGCCCATGGATGTGGCAAGGATATCCTATCATATCCCGTTCCCTTTTGAACCATGGTTTCTCATGCCTGCAAGAATAATTCTGGAAATTTTGGTAAGGGTGATTTATGGGCAAACCATTTCTACCCACCTTGCAGCAACCCGCTAATAGTCGAGATAACTTCCTCTTTGACAGGAATGTCCAGCCCATGAACTCTGGAATAATTCTTGTCCAAGTTTAATGCAAATTAGACTGTAACAACTTCATTGAATCCCTACATCCTCTCAAAATAGGTATGCCACCCCAGATTATGAAAAGCTTGTCATACATTCGGGTGGCGTTGAACCTGCGATGTGTCCTCAGAGTCATGCCTAACATCTTTCCCACCCATTCTTCAAGTTGCTCTGTAGAAGCACTCAGAGTAGCAGCAAAATCTTTGAGGAGAGCATTAGCAGGCAAAGTTGCGATGACAGGGATTGTGATTGCAAAGGATGCTGTGAAATGGAAATCTAGGTGGATATTATGGGAAAAAACCATGGTGGATTATGGTAAATAATGGAAATTATTACAACACGTTGGAAAGGACCATAATTCAATACAATTGTACGTAGGTCAAGTTCCAATGCGTATGAATAAATGTGCAAGGTATGGTGGGGATCAGAATGATAATGTGGAATGTACGAGTTGGCGCGAGGTTCAACTGTAATAATGACGGATCATCATTTCTATTAAATACGGCATGTTTAACATTATAATAGTACCTCCCCCCAACTAAGGGATGATTTTCCACGGTCATGTCTAGTCATGGCTAGTATGTGCCCCATCGATTGTTATGAGTTTAACAGTCTCGTTATTAAACACCGTGTCAACTTCATATGGTCCCATCCATCTAGAGCAGAGTTTTCCTTTAATATATTTGAACCGAGATCCATAGAGAAACACCCAATCTCCTCTTTGAAACACATTTTTCTTGATAAATTTATCATGTCATTTATTTGTTTAATTGTAGTAGTGTTTTGGACAACTACCAAACTAAATTCATCCAAATCATTTAAGTGTTCTAGTCAGTGTTTTTGGGCTTCTGAAATATCCAAACCTACTTCAAGGGCTGTCATGAGAGTCTTAATTTCAAATTCCACAGGAAACAAAGGGGATTTCCCATAGACAAACTTGTATGGTGAAAATAATGTTGTGTTCTGCCATGTTGTTCTATATGCCCAAAGTGCCTCAGGAAGACTTTTGGCCCAGTTTCGGTGATGGTTTGCCACAGTCTTCGTAAGGATATTCTCCAACACTTTATTTGTACTTCGAATTGACCATTCACCTTAGGATGATATGGAGATGTCACCCTATGCTTGATTCCATACTTCTTCAAAAGTCTTGCTATCAAATGTGATGTGAACCCCCCCCCCCCCCCCCCCATCTAACACTATCTCTAGGAGCTCTATACCGAGAGAAAAATTCTTCGAATAAGAAGTCTGAGACAACATTTTTTGTTTCTTTCACAAAAACCTTGGCCTCTACCCACTTTGTCACATAATTTGTGCAGACCAGAATGTGGACTTTCTGATGTGAGGATGGATTGAATGGCCCAATGAAATCGATAACCCATTTCTCAAAGGGCTCAAGAACTAGTTGAGGTTGTAATGACATCTCATCCGACTGACCAGGCTAACCCATCTGCTGACAGCTATTGCACCCTTGGACATATTTCCTTGCGTCACGAAAAATAGAGGGCCAATAATACCCCATCTGTAACACCTTATGACATGTCCTCTTATCTACAAAATTCCCTCCACAAGGGCCATCATGGACAACTTTCAGGACATCATAGATGTCATCTTCACCTATGTAGTGTCGGATTTGTCGATCAAGTCCTATATAAAAGAGGTATCCCTCTATCCACGAATAACGGGCACTATGATGGATAATCCTTCACTGCTCTTTGTATGGTAAGTGTTGAGGTACTTTTCTTGTAGCAAGATAGTTAGCAATATCTACATACCACGAAGTTTGAGTTGAAATTTCAAAAATACGTTCATCTAGAAAACTATCCTCTACATGTGCACCTTCATCACTAGTATCCAACCTAGACAAGAAATCAGCAACTACGTTATCTTTCCCTCGCTTATCTACAGTGGTAATATCAAATTCTTGAATTAATAATAACCATCTCGTAATACGACCAGGAGTTATCGGTTTATTCATAAGATACCTGATGGTTGTATGATCAGTGTGCACGAAAGTGGGATACCCTATAATGTAATGCATAAACTTATTAATAGCATAAATAATAGCCAAAATATCTTTTTCAGTTACCGCATAGTTTAGTTTAGTAGGAGCCAGATTCTTGCTGACATAATAAATCATGTAATGTTTCTTGTCCTCCTATTGTCCCAAGACTGCCCCTATTGTTGTGTGAGAAGCATCTATAGAGATATGAAACGAGAACTTCTAGTCAGGACCACGTAATATCATAGCTTTGAAAACTAGTTCTTTGATTTTCACAAAGCTTGTTTCACATTCATCTGGCCACACAAACTCTACATCCTTGGGTAACAATTGAAAAAGTGGAAATTCTATTTTAGAAAAAATTCTATAAAACGTCTATAATAGCCAGCATAAACGATGAAACTACACACCTGTGTCGGTCTCTTAGGTATAGGAAAATTTAATATTACCTCTACCTTGGGAGGATCAAGCCGAATTCCTACAACTGAAAGTAGATGTCCCGGCATTATTCCTTCTTTCATCATCATATGGCATTTTATTGTAATAAGAGAAACATGTTTTTGTTTACATCTTTTAAGTACTTCCTCTAAGTTTTCCAGAACTTCTTAAAAAGAATCCCTATATGCGATGAAGTCATCCATGTAGATTTCAACACTATCATTGACTAGATCAAAAAAAATCCCAATATTTCCTATTGAAAGGTAGCAGGTGCATTACAGAGACCAAATGGTAGGACTCGGTATGCAAAGGTTCCCCAAGGGCATGTGAAGGTAGCTTTATCTTGATCCTCGGGAGCTATTTGGATCTGGTTGTACCCAGTAAATCAGTCCAAAAAGGAGAAGAACTTCATTTCAGCTAATGTATCAAGGACCTAATCAATAAAACGTAAGGGAAAATGATCCTTTTGAGTTTACTTATTTAATTACTTGTAATTAACACAAATCCACCACTTGCCACTCTTTTTCAGAACAATGACTAGTGGGGATACCCATTGACTATCCGAAATTGAGTGAATAAATCCCACATCCAATAGTTTATGCAATTATCTTTGACGGTGTTCTTTAAAGCATGATTCATTCTTCTCTGTGGTTTCCTAATAGGTTGACATTCTTCTTTAATGTATATGGGATGAGTACATAGGTCAACAGGGATTCCTTTCATGTCTGTATATTCCCAAGCGAAGGCTTCTTTTTATTCTTGAAGGACTTTCAGTAACCATTCAAACTGGGAAGGTGAAAGGTCAGGATTAACATTCAATGTCTTCCCTGGTTCAATTTCCACAGGAATACTGTTATGGGGTACAATTACAGGATCGTTTTCAACTTCAGTCTTTGGTTCAATGGTTTCTTGAACATTGGAACTCATAATATATTCTATAGATGGTGGGTTGAATCGGAAATGGAGTTTGGGCTGCTGATAAAGGTACTAATGGCATCATATTTGTTTCATACTTAAAATAGAGGGCCTCACCAATAGTAAGAATCAGTCTAATTTCTTCATTTTTAGGTTCGAGCCCTTTTGTGGGCGGATATTTTTGGGTTAAGGTAAATCCTGGTTTATCTAGTGAACTCGGTTCTGCAGTGGGTAAAGGATAATATTATTTGTAACTTCCCCATTAGATATTACCATATTTCCCGACCAACACCCAATGTAAGCATATGCAGTCACAAGGTAAGGTCTTCCTAAAATCAAAGGATTCCCACTGGCTGAGGATTGGGTATGTAATACCAAAAGATTGACAGGGTACTGCCATGAGTCTACTAAAATAGATATATCTTCCAACTTCCCTACCGGTCTTATAGTAGACCGATCTACAAATTCGAGGATGGTGGGAGTTCGTTTAAGGTTTCGCAGGCCCAAGGTAATCACAATTGCAGAAGTTGTGACATTAATTGTTTCCCCCAAGTCTACCAGCACGTTTGGGCTATCAACCCCATTAATCTGTATTGTAAGAATCAGGTTCCCTGGATCCCTATACATAACAGGTATAGACTTCCCCAACATTATATCTGATAATTCTCCCATAACGTGAATAGTGAGTGGATCCTTTGGTTTTCTTCCAATTTTCTTAAAGCAATATTCTTTGATTGTTTTGACATAAATCAGCATGTCCTTCATAGCCTAAAGTAATGGGATTTTGACAAATAAATTTTGCAATTCCCCTTAAAAGCCAAATTCAGGATGACGACTTTGTTTGCTGAAGGATAGTCTCTCAAGATAAGGTGGATGAGTCTGACACCCTCTAGTAACAATTGTTTGAGAAGGGGGTTGTTCCATAGGAGTTTATGTTGACTAATCCCCAGTTGTTCGAGCATAATTCCTAGGTTCTAGTTCTGAGACTTCATCATCAGTATGTTCCACAATTATTGGTGAATTCTAACTATTTACCACTTGATTGAACTGTAGACTTAATTCATTACATTCGGCAGTGGTAATATTGTATGCAGGAAGGTTGATTGTCTCAACCTATTGAGCCCCCCTATTGTTTTGATTTGGGTTGGATTGGACAATAAGTTGTGGATGAAAAGGAGGACTACTGGTGGAGGCATTAGAGGGCATGTTACACAACATTTTGTCATTGTCCCTATACTCCTCGTTCTTTGATCCTAGAGGACCTCTATAGTGAACCCTACATGTTTTCTCTTCATGAAGAAACTCCCATTGTGTCCCTCTTCATGAGCAGATCAATTGCCTTTTGCACCATTTCCCCTGAAACTTCTATTTTTCCCAGTTTACAAGACCAGTGATAATGGCCCTTGTCTTCCTCGCACCAATATGTAGGGATTAGCACTATTCCTAGCACCGACCAGAGTGACTGAGCTTTGTTTCAGTCACGTCGGTCCTCTTATGGAAAGTTTTTTAAATTAAGAGTTGAAGCTTCCAGCTCTAGAAGCTTCGTAACAGAAGTCTAGTAAATGGTTTGTTCGGATGGTGTTGAGGGTGTCAGTTTGGGCTCCTTTCCCCTATAATGATGGAACTATATCAAGGGATAAGAACCTCTCCCATGAGAAGAGGATCCATCTCCCATCTATTCATCCTATATAAACCTCCATTTTTCCCAAGCACAAGCTAGTGTTAGTACGTTAATGTTGGTGTGCTAGTGCTAATTAAGTTTGGATTAAATAGCAAGCTATTCATAGTTGTAGCTCTCTAGTTCTGTGAGGGAGAAGTGTGAATTTGGTTTGGAGTGAAGCCTAAAGAGAAGAGCCTTAAAACTATTGTTGTTGAGGCCATCACAGAATGCTAGCAGAAGTGTGTGGGAACCTGGTCTTGTCAGAGGAGAATGGAAACGTCAAGACAATGGTTGTAATCTCTTCTTGATTCAATATTTATGCAACTATCAATTGATTTCCTACATGATTTTTCATCTTACATATTCATGGCTTAATTTTTCTTGACTTGTTAAGTAGGTTGAATTACAATTTGTCTATTATCACGATTGTTGTTTGTTGTTGTTTACTTGTTTGAGGTGTTTGAAGAAGGAAGCGAGAGATATATGGAGCGAGCAAGCAAGGACATCATCAAACGGGATAAGAGTACTAAGAGGTAGCCCCTCTTAATTGGTTCTAACCTAAGGAAATCTTCCATAGAATGTATTAGTTGTGGCTAGACCCATTATTGGGCTAGAGGAATTTGTTTGTGTCCACACTTATAATTTTACTTCACCATAGGGCAGCTATAACTATTGTTCTGGCATAAGCTAGGAGAATTGTCCTAAAGGAGGACAAGGTCCACGACAATTCTGGGACCATGTAGGAGTTGGACCAAGCTGAGGGAACCATGGTTTCCAGGGCACTGGATATTGACAGGACTGCGGCCATGAAGGTGAAAAAGGTGTAGACTAAGGCCCAAAATTCAAATTATTAAAATACTAAGAAGGGTCATGATGCATACCTTGATTCATGTTTTTTGGTCATGATTCTCATTGTTTCCTTGATCCTGTGAAGTACAGTTGATCTACTTCTTCTGTTTCTCCCTGAAAAATTTCCTTCATCCCAGGAAGAGATGGGTAGGTGCTAGTGGAATGGCTATGTCCACATATCACACAGGTCTCAACAGTGTTCAGTGGGCATTCCTTCAGCAGGTTCTTCTTCTTGTATTGAGGGAAGAAAATGGACATAGCCTTATCTGCTTCCATCTACTTCTATTTCACCTGCAAAATGTCCAGTTGTGAAGACAGTGTGCTCAAGATATCAGTCCTCAAGTTGTCTTGCAAGTTTCCAAATTTTGCATTCGTAAATCCACCGTTGGATGCCTTGAGGGTTCGAATCCGTTGCCTATGCCTCGCAACTCCACTTGAACACTTAATTCACAATTCACAGATGGTGTTGAAATCTTCCTTTGATATATCTCCCTTTCCTACTATGTTCAAAAGTTCCAAAGATTCCTACCCTTATTGCTTAGAGAAAAATTATCTTCAAGATATCCTTATCTAAATCACTATGGCCTGATCTCTACAAACTGTATTTGAAACGTTCCACAAATTCCTCCATGTTCTCATCCTCTTTCTACATAATCTTAAAGATTTATTCCTTAACATCTCAGGATTTGCAGTGGTCTTGATACTTTTCAAGGAAAATCATCTTCATATCATCTCGTGTAGTGACATATTTCCCCCCTAAACCCATGAACCATATCAAAGTTGTTCCTTATTGACTTGTATGGGCCTGACCCAAGTTCAGAGGTGATTTAACCAAGCAAATCCCAGTACTACTGGCCCTTTCAGCAACAGTCCGCGGAGCACGGACTGAGGTCTCACCCAAAGTAGTATGGGAGGGTGCTAGAACCAGGTTTCCGCACCCTGGGGATGTCTGATGGGCTTTTGGAGGTTCACGGTCCGACCCGTCGCTATGCGCACTTGCTATTCCTTCACAACCCGTGTTGTTGTTTCTGGGCAGCCCTACTCGGGGCGTGACCTGTATAATACCCAAGTTCCTTGCTAATTAACTGATTACGTAACTTGTGTGTGTAAGATTTATGGTTATTACATCATATTCAGTAATCATATCAGTGTGCACGATACATAAACTAATATAAACATAAAGAATATAATGCACAAAAAATACATAGAAATAAGAATCAACTTCTCTTTATTAATCTTTAATCTCGGCTACAGACTCGACACCACCCTGTGCACTCAGCTACAAGGGTATGCGCACTTAGCTGTGGACTCTACTAGGCCTCTACGCACTCAGCTGCAGAGCCTCTTCCTACTAGTACGACCCAATACACTTAGAATCCTACTCTAAGCTTGAACCATTCCTTCACTACTCACTCTATCCTCCACTCTCTTTACAACTTAGAGCCTCGCTCTCTTTATACAATCCCATGGTCCGCGAACCATGGGTAGGCCGACATGACTTTACATTACATTACATTACTTTAGGGCGAACAACCCTATGACTTAACCTCTACTTCGCTCTCCGTGCCCGCAATTCATGGAGTCTTAAAAATCCTTTTACCAAAACTTGGGTTTTGAGCCCCAAAACCTGTTATGGGGGGATTCCCTACCCAACAGGCCCCCAACACAATCATCGTGACTCATCCCAAGTCACTCTGCTAGTGCGGAAATCTTGGCATGGAGCCCCTCCAACTGTTCCTGTACTGCCTAGAGGTTCGCGACGCACTGTTCTGTGGTTTGTTGGACCTACTACATGCATGCTTCCACATCATTCGCGTCTGAATCATGTCCTTTTGTTGGTACCGGATTCTGATGCGTGTGTTTATAGTCCTGCGCCTTTGTCCAGCTCCTTAGGTCACGAAGGCTGTGCTTTGGCCGGTTAGTCAGATAGTCGGCCCACTCATGTAGGGCTTCAGGCAACTGCCATTTACTTTTCCTAGGAATGGTTCTCCATTAAGTTTGACTAGCTGGACCGCTCCTCCGTCTGTTACCTCCTTTACCACGTATGGTCCTAGCCAGTGCGTTCTCAATTTTCCTAGAAATTTTTCAAACTTACTGTCATACATTAGCACTAAGTCATTTACCTTGAAGGTGCGCAACTTCATATGGTGGTCATGCCAGGCCTTTTCACATTGCTTTTGTACCTATTGATGAAATCCAGCTAGAAACCGTTCTTCCTCAAGTTCTTCTAATTGTGCGAGCCTTTTTTCCAGAGCTCCATGGTCCATCATGCCCGTGAGCACTGCTATTCGCAGACTAGGAACGATGTATTCCATGGCAGGACAGCTTCCGTACCATAGACCAACTGGAAGGGTGTTTTTCCCATCAATTTATTGCACATTGTTCTGTACGCCCATAACACAGCAGGTACGCATAGGTCTCAGTTGTTCCACTGTGCGTTACATACTTTGGCCAGCGCACTCTCCAATATTTTACTGAATGCCTCTACTGTGCCATTGGCTTGTGGGTGGTATGGTGTACTTTTGTGATGACACACCTGGAACTCTTCTGTGAGTGCACTAATGGTTTCATTCAGGAAATGAGTTCCACGATTGCTCATTAAGGTTTTTGGACACCAAATCGTGTCAACACATTTTCGAACACAAACTTTGTAGTCGTGGCAGTCGTGCAGTCCTTAACCAGCTGCGCTTCCATCCATCATGTCAAGTACTCTGTCGCGGTGATGATGTAATGTGCCCTCGTCTTTCCCTGAGGTTTAATCTGGCCCACAAAGTCGATTGCCCATTTCTCAAACGGATTTAGTGGCATCTCGTTCCTTCGTGATGGTTTCCCCGTCCTTTGACATATATTGCAAGCCTTACAATGCACTTTCGAATCCTGGTGCAGGGTTAGCCACCATAACCCTATGTGAAGAATCTTCTGTGCAATCACGCGTCTAGCATAGCGTCCTCCTACAGCACCCCCATGTGCTTCCACGAGGATCTGACCTCATTCGAATCCAGCTACATATCTTCACAATATCTCATCATTTCCCATCTTGTAGAGGTGCCCCACAATGATAGAAAATTCCACCACGTGTACCACCAATTCCTTCTTCTATTGGATTGAGTACTTCTTCGACGCAGTCCCTATTGTTAGAAAATGGAATATATCTTCTAAGTGTCTGTATGCGATGCATACTGCAACGAGTTGTGCGTCGGGTAGCCCCTCCTCCAAATTTGTTAGTTCCTCGCCCATCTTAATTCATGACAAGTGGTCTGGTCCTACGTTTAAGCATCCTGGTGTGATTATGTCCTCAAAATCATATTCTTGAAATAGTAAAAGCCATCTGCATATTCGCCCCCCCAACACAAGCTTGTTCACCAGGTATTTCAAGGCGGAATGGTCGGTATACATCTTGAAATGTTCGCCAAGTAAATAGTGTCGGTATTTTTGGAGCGTGTACACCATTGCCAACCCCTCGCGCTTGGTGGTATAGCAGTTCTTTTCTGCTTTTGACAATATTCGACTCGCAAACGCGATTAGGTGATCTACGCCCTTCGCACCTTCCTGTGTGAGTATGGCTCCCAACACAATACATGACGCATCAACATATACATGAAATTCCACGTCCCATTTCGAGAAGACTAGGATTGGTGCGGAGGCCAATTTCCCCTTCAATACATCCAAACTCTTCATGCAATCATCATTCCAGCAATATGTAACATCTTTTTTAATAGCTTTTACATTGGTATGGTTATTTGGGCATAACTTTTGATGAATTTTTTATAGTATCCAGTGTGTCCCAAGGTAGCGCACAGTTGTTTAACACTTCGTGGTGCTTCCAAGTTTAGCATAACATCAATCTTCGCAAAGTCCATCATCAGTCCTTGTTTGCAAAACACATGTCCCAGCAGGTTTCCAAAGGGAACGAGGAATGTGCACTTCTTCAAGTTCAACGCGATCTGGTGTCGGCAGCAAGTATCTAGCATCAAACGTAAGCTTGCTACATGGTGCTTAACTAATCCAAAAATAGTCCAGTCATCCAGAAAGACCTCCAAAAACTTGTGGATGTATTCCTTGAACGCGGCTACCACGATGCGCAAAAATATAGCTAGCGCGTTCTTCAGTCTAAATGGCATCACAGTGTATTAAAAGCAGCCCCATTCTATTGCAAAGGTCGTCTTGCTCCTATCTTCCGACATGATCTTGATCTGGTGGTACCCTAAGAACCCATCCGTGAATGAGTATGCTTCCTGACCACCAACATTCTCCAGTACTTCATCTATGAACGGTGTTGAGAATGGATCGTGTACACAGGTGTTTTTCAACTTCTTGAGGTCCATGCATATTCTTATTTCACCCTTCTATTTTTTTCTTTTGTAATACCATAGGACTCACCCAGTCGGATTCTTCCACTGTTTCAATAGTTTACACTATGATAATTTTGTCTAATTCATCGCGGACCTTTTCTTTGTACTTTGGGATCGAGTGGTATGGCCGTTGCTTAACTACCTTCACAGAGTAGCTCAGCGAATTTATCGATCGTGGCATTGTCCCAATAGTCCCCCAGTGTTGTGTACTTTGGCTCTGCCTCTGTTCCAATGTTGACCTACTTTGTCTTTAACTGCACGGTGACGTTGGGGTATCCAAGTGATAGTCCACGAATCTCGTGAGAGCCTTCCATTTCTGAAATGTTAATGTTCTATGGATCCTAATCATCCTCTTCGACATTTACGTTATAACACTCTAGTGCGCCACTTAACTGTGTCACCCAGTCTGGTTGGAGTACTCCCAGTGGTTCCTGTGGTATTTTGAAGATAGCAGATTTTACTGCTTGTAGCGCATCGTCAACGGTATCCGACCAACAATCTTCAAATGTGAACATTAACAAGAATCCCTTGCGCAAGACATCCCATTTTCCTATACCATGGCGTAGCTCCTTCTCAGTATACCAATTCATGGGTATGACGTCCAGGGTATGGTAGAATAAATGCACCCATTCGGGTTGTGGCTCTTCCTAATAGACCTTGGTCCATTTCGCGAGGTATGTGCATGGATCATCTCATCCATCATATTTTTCTACTAGTCGTAATTGGGGTTTTCCAAAACGTAAGCACATCAGCCTTCTGCATCTGTGCTAGTCCTCGAAATTTCCTTAATGCATACGCCACCATCGTGTGGGTTTTGCATGCAGTGCCCATTTCAGTGCATCAAATCGCTACTGTTCTAGTACTGCGCTTTCAAATTTGCTCAAAAATTCATCCACCACTAATAATCCATCATATGTTGGTAGCTCCCTTACCTCTGTTGTCACGCAGTGCAATGACCTGATCATCATGTTGCAGTTCAGTGTTGTTACTTCGTGCAGCTGATTCTGTCATCACTCTATTTATTTGTCTGAATCAGAAGTGCAGGAGCTTTCGCGCTCCCATGAAATCCTTCCATCTGCAGTTGGATTCACCCAATCCTCTCCTTGCACAGTTGTCTTGTAAATACAGTTGAGATTATCATCACTATCATCGTCGCACACCGGTTCAGTGTATTGCACTCCTTCCACTGGATCTAGCGGTACTACCACGCGTAGTGACTTTTTCTCAAAGATCATTTTGCACTTCTTCATATTTATGACTCCGTTCATATCAGTAGCCCAATCTATTCCTAGCAGCGCATGATAGGGGTTACTATCATCGACAATCTCTATCACTTCAAAATTTGCCTGCACGCTCGCACCTTCAATATCTACTGTTACCCCTTGCAATCTTCCCATGGGCAAAATCTTATGTTGGTTCACCATTCATAACTGAATAGGGGACCATTGCAGCGTGGGTTTGCCCATGCTTTCCCATGTTTTCTTTGGTAGCACATTCGTGTCCGAGCCTAGATCCAGGATTACCTGAGTTATTTTGTACTCACCTATTTTTGCAGTCAACCTCATTTCCCTTCTTGTGCGCAATGTGTTATCACAAAATCAACCCCTGATAGGTTGTTAATTAGGAAGACTCGGAGAAACTATTTTAAACCAACTTTTGGCTGAGGCTTAGCCTCCTCAACCTGAGAGGGCTCTCCCACTAGATTAAAAATTTTGATAATGAATAAGATGGCTAACTCTATGAAACAAATGAAGAAGTGTAAATGGTTGAAACACAATTAGAAAATATTCATTGGGCTTATGAAGTCAAAAATGTTTCAGTATGACAATAATGTTAGCTTTACATGGAAGTCAGGGCATCTAGAATTCAACACATGGATAGTACATCAGAGACATAAAGGACAACATAGTTTACAAATGTATGAAGGAATTTAGAGCACAACAGTGATTTCTAAGTAATCATACATTCATACCACTATAAATAATGAAAAAAGGACAACACAAGACATTTTGAACATTGAATTCCTTCTGATTCCTGAGAAGTAAAGCCAGATACTGTATTACTTAAAACAGAGTCTTCACATAAAAGCACAATATGAGAGTTTCTTTGAAAATTTCCAACCCCTAATACATTCGATTTTCTCTCATATATAGAGTTCATTACATAGATTCCTTCCTCCAACATGAGGGGAATTCGAATTCTTCCTAATTTGACACCTATTGACACTTAAAACCAACTATTTAATATAACTAACTGTTAACTAGTAGTTCTAGAGACCTAAAACAATTAGGAGTGTACCTCCTCATTATGTCGGTATTTAGTATTAATTACAATACAAACTCGTTCTCTAACAAGTGGCCTTCTTCAGCTTGGCTTTGGTGGAGGCTTTAAACTTCCTGTTGACCCTTGATGCCTCATCCTTTGACTATTCCTGGATATTAAGAAGTTGTTCCTGTTTTTCTGCTTTTGGTTTCCAAAAGGATCTTTGAAGTTTATTATCCCTGTTGTTCCTCTTAAGTACATGAAATGCATTGGATTATCTTGTTTTCCATATGTTGTAGACCTTTCACCCATATATGTGGTAAGACAAAAAACTCCTTTAATGCTGCCTGAAACATCATGAACAATTCTAGCTACGAAATAATGACCATTTTCATAACATAAAGCTTGGAGTTCATGAATGTCTTTCGTGTCCTTGTTTTTCCCTTGCTTGATGTTTATACCCTGTAAGTAATCCTTTTCAGATGCCCATCTTCAAAAAGATTTCCTTTTTCTTCTCAAAATTAGCCCATAAAATCATTATATGTAGCTACAACAGTTTTGTAGCGCGCTACGAAACTGCTGTGTGATTTCAAAAACACAGTTTTATGCCAAAATTTAACTTCCCTGAGTTTTCTTTCCTTTGAAATGGCTCTTCCATATGCCATGAAGCTATTCAAAACTAAATAAACTGCTACCATTCTACAAAGTAAACTTCAAAAGGTGGTCCACATCAAAATTTAGGATTTAGCCTTACTTGCTATGTAGTTTTTCTTAGCTGAGGATGTCCATCAGGCTGGTTCAGCGGTATCTTCAGATCTTCGATTTGCCTCTTCATAATTTGGATTCCAGCTCTCAATTTTGCATTGATTTTTCTGATGTATCTTGCCTCTTTTATTGCAGGGACTGTCCAGGTGAAGTATTGAGCATGACAACTAACCACTTCAAGTATTGAAATTGTTTTATCTTCCCACAGAGCCTCCATTTTGTTAAAATAAGCTTCCTTGATTGCATGTTTCCTTGAGGTTTTTCTTATTTTGGAAATTTCAAGATTTTCCAGCTCCAGTTTCTTCTTCAACTCTTCAAAACTACATTCCTCTTGTTGAGAGATAACTACCTTACCTCTGTCATTTTTGTACAGTTGTGATGATGTTTCTGATGAAACCACAGGTCCTTCATGTAATTTTGCTACCTCCCCTGTCTCACTTGCTTCTGGTTGTGCCTCTTGTATCTCTTTTGAACACCTTGTCAAGGTTCTTCTTGGCTTAAAAACAAACTCAGAAGCCTAATCATCAAATTTGAGTTTTTTAGAGGTTTTGTCTTTTTTGGTTTTGCCTTTACTTGCTTCCATTAAGTCTGCTCGAACCAGAGGAGATTCTTCAATGTCAATAGCTTGAAGCAAATCATTCAAACTTCCTTTTGAAGCTGGGCTCCCCTTAGTAATCATTGTCTTACCTTTTTCTTTAGCTAGCTGGCTCCTGGTTACTCTTCTTTGGACCGTTTCACCTATGGATTGCTCTTGTACACCTTCTTTGATTTGAACCTTCTTTTTCCGTGACTGCTGAGGTGTGTCTTGAATTACTAGTGGTCTCATGGGATCCTTCACCTGCTTCCTAGCTTTCAATTTCATGAATCTTCTTGATCTTGTTTCTTCACGATGACTAACTACTGGTGAAGAAATCCTCTTAGCCTGAGGGCTGAGACCAATTTCATTCTTGAAGCCAAACATAAACAAGAAAATGGACCACTCCCTATCTATTTTCTGGAGCTCATGCAAAATGATCAATTTGACTAAGCCATGATGAAACAACGAGGTCTCACAAGCTTCCTTCTTCAACTGAACCTTGTCACACATTTTGCCTAGGCTATGAAACAGATAGAAAGGCAAATCCAGAGATATCTTTCCAGTGAAATGAAGCAAAAGTTTGAAGTGATAGGAACACTCCTTATGATACCTTCCCTCACAAGTAAATTATCTTTGTATGCAGGTAAGAAAATTAGCATATGAATCCTTGACAAAGCTCCTGGGCACTGACTTGTTTAAGTCTGAATCAATGAACTCTGGCTTTAAGAATTCCTTGCAAGGAGTCATATCAAACTTGAAGTTTTTAAACCACCTCTCCTATCCCCTTGGAATTTCAGTGACTGTAGATATAACCTCTAGAGAGATTAGTAATTCAAGCACTCCAACCTTCGAATTCAATCCTGTGAAATTGAAAGAAAATTCTTTGGTGACTTTCATGTGGCCTCCTTGAAGTTTTTCACAAAATCTCCAACATCCAACCTATTTGAAAGCTTGTTCAACTTCATTGTTCTTCAGGAGAACATCTAAGCCTTCAGGCTCATTCCTCAGACACTTTCCTGACCTATGGTCCTTCTTTTATGTAGACATCTCCATGATATTCTTGAAAAATAAAAATTGAAAGAGCTTACACAGTCTTAATCTCGATCACTGCCTCGCTTGAAATGGAAAGGGAAGCTGCCTCGCTTGAAATGGAAAGAATTTTAATTAAATTCCTGTCAATTTGCTTCTCATGCATGAACCCAAACATAATCATAACTGAAAACAGTTGGACCCTTTTTTGAAATTTGAAACTTGAGCGTACCAAGACACCTAACGAACCTAATGATGAGAATAAGCGGGTGCATGTGATAGGCATGGTGTATGGACTGACATTTGATGGTGTAAGATTAACGGATTCTCATAGATTGGATAGCTAGGTGATATTTGACACGGATCTGCACAAATCCCCAATTTCGTAGTGCAGCCAGTGCAAATTCTAGGTTTTGCGCTACGAAAACTCCTAGATTGGGTTTTGCGCTACGAAAACCTTGACACAAGTTTTACACATGGAAATTTATGTGTGATGTGGGACCAGTGATAGGCAAAAATAGAATGTTGGCCCTATTTGACAATACCAACAAGACTCTCTTCTAGATTTTAAACTCTACAACAAACCATGGAAAGACTAGACCAAGACTAACATCAACCCTTTGGAATCAAACTGATGTTCAGAATTTAGAATTTTTTTTCATAAGTGATAACACAATGCATGCTTCCCAAGTTTCTAGACCATGCAAGGTTCTCCTGACCCTACGCACCTAGTGATAGGTTCTTGCAGCCCTTTGACTGCCTTACTGTCACGCAGTAGTTTCATCCATGTCTCCAGAAAGGTAGTGAGCATTGAAGGATCCATCCCTGGTTCTAGTTGATCCTTACTACCTGAAGTGGAGACCTCTGTGAAGCTCTTCTTAGCTTCCATGAACATCTCCTTCACGCGTTCTAAATCAAACTTGAGTTCCTTTGTAGGAGCCTTGCGAATCCACGTGCTTTATTCTAGCTACTTCCCATTATCATCTCCCATGGTCATACTACTCCTAAGCATCATATTTACATTTGGTTCTTCTTCGCATAGCTCAGACCTCATCATTTGTAAATTCTGGGTCGGAGGGGGCTGGAATACCCCCTTTTCGTACATCCTCGCTATCAGCAAAGGGAAATCTTCTGCCTCATGATCAAACTAATTACAGTACCAACATGATATCCTAGTCAGGTTTGTACAATCACAGGCATAATGCCCTAGCCCCCTACAATTGTAACAAATTATATGGTTGCAACCCATCCCTCGTCCCATTCTGCCACGACCCCGACCGCACCCCTGAAACCCGGCGCACGCCATCCATGCATTTGGGTTGAGGCCTCACGTTTTGGCATGCACCCTGTAGGTAGGAGTCCGATCCATCATTGGTTCATAGCTTTGGTAGGTGTTTTCGTCATGGCCTACTATCCTGCAGAAATTACAAAACAATTGTTGGGACGCTTGACCGTATACTTCTGCAATATATGACAATTATCTATGGTGTGTTTTCCCTCTATCTGGAAGATTGTGCACCATAATTCAGACGTCGCACTCAGTCCTACTTGTGCCTCTGGTCTTAATGGAATTGGCCCTCCTCCTGCCAAGTAATTTGTGAATACTGGACAGTGGTCCTTGTCGTGCCCTTGGCCTTTGCATTTTATGCACCATACTTCCTCACGCACCTCCAGCCGAGGTGTCCTGTCCTATTCCAAACTTTGCATTTCCAGACACAGATTCTGCAGCTGCACATGTATTTGTTGGACTCCCAACCCAGGTTCTTATATAGGGGTCTCATGCAAACTCATTGCCATCTCCAACGCTTCGGCCTGGGTGGAAAGTTTTTGTTGTGACAGCACCATCCTTAAGTGTGTTGTAAGTGAGGCCACAAACCATGTGCGATGTT
Source organism: Pinus taeda (assembly GCA_000404065.3). Classification (NCBI taxonomy): domain Eukaryota; kingdom Viridiplantae; phylum Streptophyta; class Pinopsida; order Pinales; family Pinaceae; genus Pinus; species Pinus taeda. The sequence goes on along the minus strand of APFE031625073.1, from coordinate 55,800 downwards.
TTGCATTTGTTAACATCATATTGGCTTCGCGGATTGTACTCTTTAGCCTTTGGTCAAGGTCCTAGGGGGTCTCACCTGAGAGCATCACGATCTCCTTAAATCTGATGATTGATTGTGTCTCTAATTTTGGCTTGCTAAATTCCCTGTTTAGCGCGACCTGGATCTCTGCAATTCCTACATTCGGGTGGTCATTAGAATGCTTGATATACCACGTTAATGTACAATCCTGCAACGCACTCACCAGCATTTCCTTTTTAATATTATTGTCCACGACACCCTATGCTTCCCATACTGCTCTTACTACGAACCAGAATTGGTCCAGATCTTCATTTCCTACTCCTCTGAACACTGGTAGTTTGATCGCACTCGCCATACTGAACTACAATGGTGGCGGAGGTGGAGTGGGTGGAGATGCAGGTGAGGGGGGTGAAACGGGTGGCGATTTGGGTGAAGGTGGTAAATGCGAAATTCTCCGTCTTATCAAACTGACCACGCTTCTCGAAGAAACTTCAGGAGCTCCTCCTCGCTTTCCCGCGAAGGTGAAATTAAGGGACTGTTTTCCAACTCTTCACTACTTCCACTTCTGTAGATCTTTCTGCTTCGCGTAGTCCCAAACATTAATTTATTCGTATAACTCGATTTTCACACAATAGATCTTAATCCAAGTGTTCAAATATTTAATATACTTACCTCGCGGTCGCTTGAGAAAATGTCGCTCTGCCTCACTGTAGCTGACGGTCGAGGCAATGGTCCACAACTCATGCTATCTTATCTTCTGATGCTTCTAGTCTGCACACTAATTATGGAGTCCACACTATTGGTTTGTTGAGCCCACACCTTCCCTGATTGTCTCCTAACTTCGCGATCCACTAATACAGCTCAGAAGGAAAGGATGCAAACAAAATTTCGTGGATTTCTATGTACAAGTATCGCTCCAACCACTGTTCCTTACATACTCGCAAAGTTCTATTTTCCTGTGTTGCAAACTCGTAAATCTTCTTGTCCAACCACTCTTCAATTTCTTTCTTCCTTGGGTTCCAATAGAATGACATCAGACATCCTTTATGCTGATCGCGGTCCTGGCAACATAACCATTTGTTGGCTTGTATGGGCTTGACCCAGGTTCAGAGGTGATTTAGCCAAGCAAACCCCAATACTACTGGCCCTTTCAGCAATATTCCACGGAGCGCGGACTGAGGTCTCACCCAAAGTAGTATGGGAAGGTGTTAGAACCAGGTTTCCGCACCCTGGGGATGTCTGATGGGCTTCTGGAGGTTCTCGGTCTGACCCGTCACCACGCGCACTTGCTATTCCTTTGCAACCCATGCTGATCTTTCCGCACAGCCCTACTCGAGGTGCGACCCATATAATACCCAAGTTCCTTGCTAATTAATCAATTACTTAACTTGTGTGTGTAAGATTTATGGTTATTACAGCATATTCAGCAATCATATCAGTGCACATGATACTTAAACTGATATAAACATAAAGAAGATAATGCACACCAAATACACAGAAATAAGAATCAACTTCTCTTTATTAATCCTCAATCCCGATTCCAGACTCGACACTGCCCGGCGCACTCAGCTGTAGGGGTCTGCGCACTTAGCTGCATAGCCTCTTCCTACTACTATGACCCAATACACTTAGAATCCTACTCTAAGTTTGAACCATTCCTTCGCTACTCACTCTATCCTCCACTCTCTTTACAACTTAGAGCCTCGCTCTATTTATGCAATCCCATGGTTTGCGAACCATGGGTAGGCCAACATGACTTTACATTACATTACATTACTTTAGGGCGGACAGCCCTATGACTTAACCTCTACTTCGCGCTCCGTGCCCACAATTCGCGGAGTCTCACAAAACATTTGACCAAAACTTGGGCTTTGAGCCCCAAAACCTGTTGTTGGGGGATTCCATTCCCAACATTCCCTTCAAGGTGGTGGGGAATATCTTCAATTTCTGAGCATCAGAAATATAGTCATACCCCTGAAAGACAACATCAAATTCAAACATGAATGTGTTTGGATATTCATAAGAGCAACCTTGAAAGTTAGGTAATGTTGTCAAAGGAATATGCTTCATAGGTGCATCACCCCTGATATATCCAATTGGAAACTCAATCGAAGAAGTTGCAGGAGCCATTAATATCTTCCAATATTCACTTGGAATCTCAACAGGTTATGGTGATTCTATAATGCACGGTTGAGTGTATTTAACAACACTCCCTCGATCAAATGGTGCAATGAATACCTACAATTCTTCTTCTTCTTCTGAACTCACAGTTTTTAGTTCTCCCGATCCTCTGCTTGCTACTTCTTCTTCTCTGAATTGTGCTTCTGTTACTGGGGGATGTTCTGGTTGTGAAACTAGCTGCACTCTAGATCTCGTATGACATCTCACCCTAATAGCAGCTCGCGACAATGCTCCTGATTCCGCTTTTGAGATGATTTCTTGAATATAGGTAATTTTGCCTAGATATTTCCTTCCTCTTTTTAGGGGTCTTCCTCTACCCCTTTTATTTGTATCTATGTTCATGCAATTAGAAAATAAAAGGAAAGCATTCAAGAAAATTGAAAGCTCGGGACCTGGAGTAGGATGAGAACTTCCCTCCACATGACGAGAGAACAGTTCCTATGAAAGAAACAAATAATCTAATGCTCAGGATCTAGAGCAGGGTGAAAAACCTCCCTCCCTAGGACAAGAGAATGGTCCTATAGTCAATAATGGTCATACTTTCATGCCTTCGATAGCCTCCTGGGCAATGATGCCAAAATGTTAGTGTTCATATATGAATCATGTAATTCACCCAATTCCACATTAATTGTCAACCTGGGGCTCAAGTGGTTATTTCAAGGCTATCATGCAAGGTATATGTAGACCACAGTTTCCCTACCCAGCATTGAACATTTAATCATAACATAACAATGTGTAACAAGAAGTTATAATTGTGACAGCGATAAGAGTAAAAACAAGTTAAGACTCATAGAAACACACTAAAATCATTACACAGCAAAGAGATAAAACAACAAAAAATAAACCTACGCGCACATCTAATCCAAGAGTGCCTGGTAAGGAGAGTGGGCCCAACTCCCTGATCAGGGTTGTGGCAAGATCGAGATCTATAAAATACTAAAATGATCAACAATTATATTAATCAAAATATCATTACAGAGGTATTTTGTTACAACTCATAAATCTCATATATTTCCTAGAGGTGGCTTTCCTAGCCCCGTAATCACTGCTTATACACTTCATTAACAACTGATAGTACCTAAGTTTGCGATATTTGTCTACCTACAAATACATATCGATTCTTGAGATATAACATAATACAAAGATAGCACTTGTGTTGGTTGATAGGTTGAACCACCATTGCAGCTAGCATCCAAAGATAGTGTTGCCATCCTGAAAGTCATCATACGTTGAATCATGTATTTGATCATCATTCCTCCAAATCTACACGAAAACTTAAGTTAGCAAGTCGCTTTCAGCAATAATCCCCTACGAATGTGCTTCATTTATTAAAAAATCACAAAGACATGATAATAGGCGTACCTTCGTTGTTTAGAATACAAATCGACCAATAAGGGAAAGAAATGAGTACAGGAAAGGGATAAAAAGGCGCGAAAAAATTGGGCAAAATTAGCAACCAACACCTGGTAGCTAGCCTAGAATTTGATGGATTGTATCAATGAATTATTTGATGGATTGGATCATTGAATGGTAGACAATTATTTTGAGTATTAGGAGAATGAAGAAGACAAGGGGTTAAAATTTGTTGTAAATACATTGAAAGTTCATGTTGCATTGTGGTGCGACAATGTGTAGGCTAAAAGGATAAAATAGGGGAAATCATTGATAAAACGTTGGGATGGGATGGTAGCAAAGATGAAGGGGAATTTTTTTTGAAAGACTATCATCTCCTCCCCCTACAAACAGGTGCATAACCTCAAAAAAAAGTTTTTGATAGCCAGAGAGCATACCAAAGAGTTTTATAAGGTGAATTTGATGGCATGTTATGTAGAAGACAGCCTGGAGAAAACAACAAGGTACATCAATGGTTTGAAGTTGGAGATTCAATATGAAATCAGCATGCTCCCCCAGGAGGATGGAAGAAGCATATCAGTTTTCTTTGAAGGCATAAGAGAAGATAGCAAGGAAAAAAATTCAAGAAGAGGTCATGGATTTTCTAGAGGAAAAGGATAGTCAGTTGGAAAGGGGAAAACTCCAGCTCAAAAAAATGATGTAAGTAACCCAAGGCATCAAGGGAAATAAGAGAAATAAGGTGAATCCAAAGGAGGAAGACCTTACTAGAGAGGTCAAGGTAGAGGAAGAGGAAAAAATATTGTCTATCAGCGTTACAAATTTTAGCAGTTGGGTCACTAATTTTTTGAGTGTCCTAAGAATGCGAAAGTATGGCAAAGAGATGGATATGTAGCCCAACGAAAAGCAGCAGAATTACAGGCACCTATGGTTTAAATGTACCAGATATGGGGGAATATTTAATGATGAACAAAGTCTTGTTAAAACCATCCAAGGATACTACGAACAAATGCAAAGAAGACCCCTGTTTAGGATTGTTTGAAAATCCAGAGGAAAGTGTTGTAAATTGGTGATTGATAGTGGAAGCAGTGACGATCAAGATTCCATAGAAATGGTGGAAAAACTCAGCTTGAAAAGGTTGAAGCACCCAATACCATATAAAATTTCATGGCTCCAGAAAGGTTTCCAATCGTTGGTGAGTGAGCAGAGCGAAGTGGACTTATAGATAGGAAAATATAAGGATAACATAGTTGCCCTTAACAATTTGATAGGAAAGTGGTGCATGATGGAGAGAACAACAGTTACAAGTTTGAAAAGGATGTTATCAAGCATACTCTTGTACCATTAAAGGAGGAGAATAAAACTGGGAAAAGTAGTTCAAAAGCGTTGTTTTTAGGAGGAAAATAATTTTTGCAACAAATGAAGAAAGATTAGGTCATCTATGTGGTGGTTTGAAAACCAAAAGTAATACTTCTACACACTGAAATTTCAGATTTACCTATTGACATTCAAGATATGTTGGATGAGTTTAATGATATCATAATAGATGATTTTCCAAGTGAGCTGCCACTTAAGAGAAGTATCAACCATCACATAGACTTGATACCAGGAGCAAGCCTTTCAAATAAATCCATTTACCAGATGACATCCAAGGAGAATGAGGAAATAAGGAAACAGGTTCAAGGACTACTAGACAAAGGATTGATAAGGGAGAGCTTGAGTCAATACATTGCCCCTGTGATACTTAGTCCAAAGAGAGATGGAGAGTGGAGGATGAGCTCAAATTTGATTGAAATCAATAAAATCACAATTAGATACATATTTACATTGCAACAGATGGATGACATGATGGACTATTTGAGTGGAGCAACCTACTTTTCAAAGGTTGATTTGAAAATTTGTTACCATCAGATATGGATCAAAGAAGGGGATGAGTGAAGAAAAATTTCAAGGCCAATGGAAGATTATATGAATGATTGGTCATGCCATTTAGACTAAAAAATTCACCAAGTACTTTCATGTGGTTGATGAATGAGGTCTTGAAGGATCTTATCGGTAAGTTTTTTATTGTTTATTTGGATTATATTTTTATTTTCATCCAAACAAAGGAAGAACACCTTAGGCATTTAAGGTATGTTCTATAATGGTTGTAGCAAGAGAAACTATTGATTAACCTGAAGAAATGTACTTTCATGAGGTCTAAGTTGGTATATTTAGGATTTTTCATTTCAAAGGATGGAATGAAAATAGATCTGGAGAAAATAAAATCAATTGTAAGTTGGCCTTCACCTAAGAACAGTTTCGAAGTTAGGAGCTTTCATGGCTTAGCTAGCTTCTATCTGAAGTTCATCAAGAACTTCCGTGGTATTTCTGCACCCATCATTGAAACAATCAAGAAAGATATATTGCCATCTTGTTGGACAACAACAACAGAGAAAAGTTTCCATCTCTTGAAGAGGAAGATCACTGAGAAACTGGTGTTGAAACTATGTAACTTCAATAAAATTTTCCAAGTCAGGTGTGATTCCAATGGAACAACCATTAGAGCAGCATTGTGTTAAGAAGGTAAACATGTTGCATATTTTAGCGAGAAGTTGAATGATTCAAAACAGAAATACTCCTGTTATGAAAAGGAATTCTATGCGGTGGTTGAAGCTTGGAAGCAATGGAGAGACTATTTGATGCCCAAGGAGTTTGTTCTATTCTCTGACAATTTTTCATTATAGTATATAATACAGCAACACAAGTTGAACCATAAGCATTCTAAGTAGGAGAAATTCCTGTAAAGTTTCACCTTTATTCTGAAACATGTGAGAGGGAAAGTGAACAAGGTAGTTGATGCTTTTTTCCCGAGGAGATTGATCATACAAGAGTTCCATGTACATATTTTGGGATTTTATTATTTGAAGGACTTCTATGTGGATGATGCTAATTTTCGATAGGCCTTTGAAGCATGAAAGAACCTCGTGAGCAGAGATAGAAACCCATGGAAGGATTTTATGTTGTAGGATGGTCTTTCATTCAAGAAAAACCAATTATGTATTCCTTGTTTCTCAATGACACATAATATGATACAAGGAAAGCATAATTGAGGATTTGCAGGGCATTTTAGTGTGGACAAGAAACTTGGGCAGCTAGAACATTTTTATTTTTGGCGAAATATGAGGAAAAATGTGTAGAAATATGTGAGCAAATGCAGAGTGTGTTAGCATCTGAAAGGGAGGAGTCAAAATGTTGAACTATATACTCCTTTTCCCCTTCCCAGCAAACCATGGGACTAGGTGAGCATGGACTTCATTTTGGGTTTACCAAGGATGCATTGAGGCAATGACTCCATACTTGTAGTTGTGGGCAAATTTACAAAGTTGTCTCATTTTATCCCATGTTGCAAGACTAGTGATGGTACACATGTGGCTCGTTTTTTTCGATGATATTGTCAAATTGCATGGCTTTCCAAAGAGTATAATCTCTGACAGGGACACCTACTTTATAAGGTAATTTTGGAGGACCTTGTGGAAGAAGCTTGGACAAAAATTGAACTTCAGTTCAACCTATCATCCATAGTCTAATGGGGAAACTGAAGTTGTGAATAGGAGTCTCAAAAATGTATTGAGGAGCCTTGTGGGTGAGAATTCCAAGCAGTGGGATAGTGTGTTAGATCAGGTTGAGTTTGCATACAACGATTCACAAAATAGAAGCACGAGGAAGATTCCATTTCAGACCTTGTATGAGAAAGGATCTATGGTTCCCAAGCATCTCTTCCAAGGCTTTTTTTTCTCTCCTCAAGCTTCTGATATTGAGATAACCATTTACATAGCTTTTCTAGTTCATGTCTCAATGAGACTACTTCATCTTGTAGTCTCCCACAATGACCTTCTCTTTCATTTAGTTGATTGGTTAACATGTCATTCAGCCTGCTAGCCTCTTCTTAATTAGCATTAAGATTGACTATTGTTTTGCTCAACCTATCATTCTCAAGCTCATATTCCTGGAATTGCTCCTTCTTTTTGAGATTATCCTTTGACATATCCTTTTCTTCATTGTCGGAGGTGATAGTTGAACTACCACGGTTATCTAAGTTCCTCTCTATGTCCATGGAATCTTCCACAAGCCTGGGAAGTATCCCATCTTCATCACTACCAGGGATACTACTATTATCTTCAAGGGATATACTCTCTTCTTCTTTAGAGGATCTCTTATTTTCTATTGCTACAAATGTAGGTCTATCTTCATTACTACTACTAGATGCATGGTTATCTCTATCTTCAAGTGATTCACATGAACTTCTAGAAAATGATTGACTTATTTCTTTACATTTATTACAGAGAAATAGCATACCTTTTGAGTAGCATGGCCTTTCATCAAGGTCTTCTTCTTCATCATCCTTGGAGTGAAGATCGGAAATTTTCTCATAGGAAGAAATATCTTCAATCTTTTGAGCATATTTCCCTTTAAATGCCTTCTCCTTTTTCTTCCTTTTCTTCTCATCACTAGTAGCTAAAGTTTTTGGTTCACTACTTGAGCAGCAAGGTTATTTGGCCTTCTCTTGAGCCACATTGCAATCTTCTCCATACAAACATTGCAATTTGTATATCATTTTCTTTTTTGTCTCAAAGTGCCTTAATTTCTCAGCATCTGGTTTAGACAACCCTTTCATGATGATTTCCTTGTTTTCTTCATTCTTCTCACTCTTTTCTCCATTCAATAAGGAGCACCTTACATCAACCTCCAAATCCAATAAATAGGCTTCCATTCTAACCTTCCAGAGTACATACTCTGGTCCATTTAAAAACGAAACTCCTTATGTTATTAGCCAATCTTGATTAGCCATTATTTTCCTTTCATCTACCTTTGAGCGTTAAGTTGTTCTTAAAGGAACCAAGCTCTGATACCAGTTGTTGGAAACAATGTTAATATTGAAGGGGGGTGAATCAATATTAAGGCTAACCTAAAATTATCTGCCAAATTATTTAAAGTTTAAACTATGCATCCATTCATGTGAGAAATCAACAATATATCATGTGTATCAACATCACATGAACACCGAGGTTTAACGTGGAAACCCTTTCAAAAAAAAAACCACCAAAGCTTGTTTTTTTATTATTATGTAAATAAGAGAACCTACTCTATTATATCAAATTTTATTTGTGAGGCACCACTCACAGGAAGCACCAACTCCCCTTGATTATTTGCTAGCACCCACTAGCAGGAAGCACCAACTCCCTACTTTTGTAAACACCTGCTCAACTTACTAAAAGCACCATGTGAAGCACCAAATTCATATAATTGTTCCAAGAACCAACTTGCAACTCCTTGGGTTTATGTAAGCACCAACTTGCAAGAGGCACCAACCCCCAAGCTTTCTTTAGAAACCCACTAGAGATGGAAGCACCAACTTCCTGTATGCAGGCTCCAACGCACACTCAATAAGGAACTAATGTTCTCTATATATGGCAGCTACGTTGCCTAATATTATCTATGTTCTCCTCAGTAGCCTTTCCTCTGCTCATCCAATGCTACACTTTTTCCTCTACTCACTCTGTAGGAGCATATTATAATCTTCCCTCTGCTCTCGACATCACACACTAAGTTTTGGGACTTCTTTTTTTGTTCAGGCACTTTCAGCCTCTTCTTTGTAGCACAAGTTCAATCAGCCTCTTCTCAACAGCCCTCACACATATCTTTATGATCTCAAACCACTTCTTCAACGTAGGCACACTTGGCCTCTCCGTAGCAATACACTCACACACAGAGCTATCTGAATAGCTCTCTAAACAATGTTGCGATCCCCCTATTTTCTCAATTGTAATCTTGAGTTTTCTTCCTCTACTACACACTGGTCGTTGTTGTCTATTTTCCTCCATACTGCCCAAGTGTACTCAATGAATGGCTTCACATACTGTAGACACTTTTTCTCTCAGACACAGTAGCTGATTTAATTCAAGGAATGGGCACCTGAGTGTTCTTCCATACTGAGAATTAAATCTCAGTCAAACTGCAAACTCAAGGAGTTCTTCCATTAAAATCTTCCTACACACATGGAATGGCTTTCCATTCTAATTTTTCTTCTCATTAAATTCTTCCTCGCATGAGGGACACTTGGGGATGGCTAATTTTGTTTCTCATCAGGCTCCATTAATTTTCTTCTGTGCGTCGTGGTACTTCCTTCCTTGAACCAGAGCTCTTGGAAATTGCATTGACTCAAATTCTTAAGTCATAGTTGTCGAAACATCTATGCTTGTTTGACCCAACAATGGCAATAGCCATTTATGACACAATTGCCGAATATGGTGGAAACCTGCTAAAGTAATTTATGACCCGTTCATCCAAATCCCTAACGCTTTCCACTAACATTACTTCCAAATATAACTCCATGACTATTTTGTATTATAACCCCTCTCATGCTAGTTTTTAGCCTCTTTTCCACCATAAGACTCAGTGTTGTGACCGTTGGCTAAGCCTATAGATGCTAAGTCGCTCTATGCCCTTCACAGGATGAATTCTCTTTATTATTTGCTCTCACGCCCTTGGTATTTACCTGTTTCATATGCCTTCATATGGCGCTTATCACGTAGCTCCCAAGTCCCAGAACTTTCATATTCTTTCTCTTTAAAGTCCTCTTAACTCTTCTTGGTGGGCTTAGTTGTCTCATGGGGTTCGCCCTGTGCTTTCACTTGCCAATCAAAGACACCATTGGCACGAGATATCTAACTTACGTGTCTCAATGTTTACTTCCTAGTGCATTCCCTTTGCGCTTCCTCATCAAACTTCTAGGATCCATACCTTTGGGACGAGATGTCCAAGTGGAACCACTATTGCACTTGTGCACCAATTAAAATGCATTCAAGCTGAATCAGCTACCACATTTTCCCGATGCCTCTTACCCGGTGCATCCTCTATGTGCACCTTTCTAATCCTTCTAGAGTAGCCCTTATGGGATGATGTCATGCTTATGTAATTAACCTTGTGTGGAACCTCCTTAGTGGTGACATGTGTCACCTATATTTGGCCCATTAGACCACCTAAAAATGTCAAATTTTTCTGTCATGTGTCCCCCATACAGCTATGTCATGCTAACATCATCTGTCACTATTGGTCCTCGATTTTTATCAAATTTTTCTTATCAAAATACACCTAATTTCCATATTTATCAACCATATACCATCCATATACACCTTATTTTGACCAATTTATGCATATTCAGGTATATAAATTATGTTTTGCAATTTTTAGATATTTTTGCAAAAATTGGGTTTTAAGTGTATTTTTGGACAAAACTTAAAATTCCCATAATGGCTCCATTGAAGTCATACTTTCAGGACACTTGGGCACGAGCTGAGCATAGATATGGAAATCTTGGGAACCAAGGATGGACGTGTACCTATTGGTTCGGTCAAACCGAGCTAAAACATGCATGGTCAACGTTGGTCAAACATGACCTGTCTTTCAGGAAATCCCTAGGAAATAGGTCAAATTTAATATTTTGGGGGATTTTCCAAATTTTGTGTAACTAAATGGATGGATTAGACCAAGATAGATGGGATTAGGATAGATATGACTGTTAGAGATATTTTAGTCAAGTTTGTTTATTATTTCTCAATTTAATCCAAGACCATTGAAGGCTTGAGAGGGTAGAATTTGTATAATCTGATATTAAGACTTTTTGAACACTGAAATTTAATTGAAGAACCTGTTTCATTTTCATTTGTTGTTCACGTTTGGTGATTGACTGAAGTTTCTATAGCTAAGATTTATTCAAGTGTGTAAGGCAAGGATGGAGGGCTCCCGCACCAAGCTAATTGCACTTCCTTGTTAATTTAGCATAAATTTTCATAAACTAGTTTTTGCTTCAGATGTATTTAGATGTGTAAAGATTTATTATGATTGTTGGATAATATTGGTTTAATTCTAATCTGCATATGAAGGGACAAACAAGAATTTACTTTAAACTCTCCCTCTATTTGATCAGGAACTATAATTGAAATTCATTCTCTTTTCCGTGTTTAAAGTTATTTTTAAATTTCTAGTTTTAAAGCAATGGTGACAATGATAAAATAGAAGTGTGAAGAAGGACAGCCTGGATCTCCTTAGTTAGGAGCCTCTTCTCTTACATCTTCTACATCATAAACTTTTGTTAATTAGTGATTTGGGATTTTTCTTCGTGGAAGTAATATTGTAGGGAAGGACAACCTAGTTCTCCTAAGTTAGGAGCCTCATCCTACACATATTACATAAAGCGAATCAGAAATTACTTAATTAGATTTTTATATTTGTAATATGAATTTCCTCCAATCTTTATATTTCATCTTCTGAAATTGACTACAACTAAAATCCATATACTTTGGACATGATTCCAAGCTTACAAGCCCGGATTGATAATTAAATACTTGTGTTAATTTGCCTAGTAAATTGACCCAACGGTCACCATCATCTCCTTAGAGCCAATCAAATGTTGCTACCTGTCACGTTGTCAAAGAGGAGAGAGAAAGGGTCCCTGAGGCCTTTTTTCCATCATTTATCAAAAGCTACTAAGTTCCAAAAACTTGCATAACACCACTCCATTGTGGTTTATGGTACTAGGGAAATTGGTCCCAAATTGGTTCTCCAATGTTGATCTATGTGATCGGCAGTATGGGAGACCACCTCCCGGTGCCTCGAGGCTTGAAAGGACTTCCATCTATATGGATGTCAGAATGTTATTGTGTGGCCTAATGCCTCTCTCTTGGCACTTAACCTTGTGCTCCCTAAACATTTTTTTGGTCTCTCCCTCAGCGGGCTGAGTTGTCATAGTGGGGACCTCTCGATCGACTCTTTATTGATCTGTGCTTTCCTCCATGGCCCAACAACTTATATCTCAATGCTTAACCTTGTGTTCCATTTTGAAAAATATTGGGGTATATCCACTACAGTAACTTCCTCTGGTGAGATCCACCTAAGCCAATCAAATTGCTTTGTTGTTCGTGCCACATTTGCCTAGCTCTCCTTTCGTGGCTCCACTAAAAGGCTTTGCTAACTATGTCTCACTGCCAAACTTGGTCACCACTTTGACCCAATGCCACTTTTAACTCTGTCATCTAACTTTGGGGCACCTCAACTTTGACTAGAAATAAGTTTTGATCCAAGAGGCCATTTGCAGACTTCAATATACCATTGGAAATATCTTTCCAATCATTATCCAGTTGTGCAATCTCCAAGAGTATCTAAGTTGATCTCTTGAGGCAGGATCTTCTCCAAACCTTGGGACTCCTTAACCATCATAGCTATAAGAATTTATAGCTTGTTTTCATATCCTGCTACTATGATGGTTCTCTACCTAAGATTACAGCAACCATGGGACTCCCCTTGAGTTTTGCACACCATGCACATCAATGCTAGCCCAGTTACCATCACATCTAGGCTAGTGGGCATGAAGGCCAACATCTGTTGCCACAAACATCCATGCTAGTCTGGTTGACAACAACGTCAACACACTTGCCAATTGTTAGACAATGTCAACTTTCTAACATATCTCTCCCATGGTTGTTGACATCAATTCCAACACACTCACTGCCACAATCCATGTGGGCAATTCCAACTTTCCAACAAGCATTCATCCATATCGAAATTCTTCAACAATTCTTTCATGTACTTGCTTTGAGAGATAAAAATTCCTTTGGATAATTGTGCAATTTGTAAACCAAGGAAATTTGAAAGTTCTCTAAGCATGGACATTTCAAATTTAGACTTCATATTAGTTACAAATTGTTGATTGAGTTCATCTACATCACTACCGAAACTAATATCATCAACATAAACAACAACAAGTAAATGTTTGTCATTATCATATTTTATATATAGGTTGTTTTCTATTGCACCTATTTTAAAGCCATAATGTAGCATATATTTATCTAGCCTTGAATGCCAAGCCCTTGGTGCTTGTTTAATACCATACAAAGCCATTTTCAACCTACATACATAATGATATTTATCTGAAAATTGAAAACATGCAAGTTGTTCAATGTAAAATTCTTCTTTTAGTTCACCATTCAAGAAAGTTGGTTTTACATCCATTTGATATATCTTGAACTTTCTGTGACTAGAAAATGCTAAAAACATTTTGATAAGGCTTCCAATCTTGCTACAAGAGCACAGGTTTCATCGAAATCTAATCCTTCAACTCGAGCATAACCTTTGTGTACTAACTTGGTCTTGTTTCTCACCACTTGTCAATCCTCATTCAAATTATTCTTTAAGATCCATTTTGTGCCAATGGCATTCTTGTATGTTGGTCTTGGAACCAATTCCCAAGTCTAATTCTTCTCAAATTGATCTAGCTATTCATTCATGGCATTTACCCAATAATCACCGTGGTTGACCTGATAAAAATATTTTGTTTTGATCATCGACAACAGGGCTATATGTGCTTGATTAGGGTGATTAATCACTCATCTTTTAGTTTGAACTCTTGCATGCAAGTCACTAACAACTTGATGAGCAGGATGATGTTTTTGAACATGCCTTGAGGGATCTTTTGGTTCAAAGCATTATGCTTCTTCATTGACTTCTTCTTCAATTTTTTCATGTTCAATGTTGGATTGATTAATTGAGTTGTAATCTATTGGTTTCTTATCTTTAAAAGGATATTTCTCATACACATTGACATCAATGCATTCCACCACTTTTATTTAGTTTCTATTGTAACACTTGTATATTTTGTTGTTATGTGAATACCCAAGAAAAACTATTTCATCTACTCTAGCATCAAACTTACCAATCTTCTCATCATTATTCTTTATGTAACCCTTGTTGCCAAATACTTTGAAGTGTTTGACAATTTTTGGCTTTCAATACCATAGTTCATAGAGGGTTTTGTCATTGTTTGGCTTGAAGTCTCCTTTATTTAAAATAACCATTTTTTTGTAAATAGCTTCATCCCAAAACCTCTATGGAAATCTTCTCTCAGCCACCATAGCTCTTGTGAACTACTGCACTAAAATGTCACTCCCTTTCAACTACACCATTCTGTTATGGAGTTTTAGCAATTGCTAATTTCTTCTTAATGCCCTATTCCTTATAGTAGTCATCAAACTCTTTAGAGGTTAATTCTCCACCATTGTTAGATTTTATGCACTTTTTCATAAAGGAAATCCCATTTTTAGCCATAGATTTAAAGTTCTTGAACTTCTCAAAATATTATGATTTTCCCCTCAAGAACACAACTTAGATTATCTTGTTGTAATCATCAATGACCAACATAAAATACAGCTTACCCCTAATGTCTGTGTTATTAAAGGAATGCATAGATTCATTTGAACTAATTGTAATGGCCTAGTGGTTGAATTTTATTTAGATTTGAAAGGAACATGAATTTGATTTGCAATCTAGCACACTTGCAAATTATATTCTTAGGCTTGAAATTATTTGGTAGATCCTTGACATCATTCCTTTTACCCAACTTCAAAATCTAGTTGAGATTTAAATGGCCTAGTCTTTTATGTCATAGCCAACTTTCATCAATTTTACTCAAGCAACATTTATCAACATTTTCTTTTAGAACATAGACATTATTGTTTGTTCTAACAGCTTTAGCCACCACTTCACATGTATTTGCAGAATTAATTTGGTATTTTTTAGATAAAAACATAACAACATATCCTTGATCACACATCTGGGAGACACTCAACAAGTTATGTTTCAATCACTCAATAAATAAGATGTTCTTTACGTTACCTCTACCATTTGCTAGAATGAAAATTCCTTTTCCCATTATTTTACCTAGTGCATCATTCTCAAACTTAAAATTACCTTGTTTAGTTCTTTTATTGATAAGAATTTGTTTTATCGCTTGTCATATGCTTCGAAAATCCATTGTCCACATATCAATGGTTGCCCTGGTTTAGTGCATACAAAAAAATATCACAATTTTCTTCCTTCTTCTTTTGTTTCCATTCCTTGGGTTGCTCTTTTTCTTGCCTGATCTCAGGGGATGGTCTAATATTTTTAATTTTGCATCTAATGGACTTATGCCCATAATTATTGCAAAAATAACATTTCAGCATGTTAGACAATGGAGTAAACATATTATTGTTTTGTGATACTTTTCTCCTTTTTCTGGCAAATCCATTATTAAATTGATAAAGAAAAATGCTTCTTTGAACCGTGATTTTCCTGAAGCTTAAATTCACACTAAAAATCATGGCTTTGTGACCATAATTAATGCATGTAAAACAATATCCACAAAAGATGCCTTCATACCTAGGAGAAATTTAATTGTTGAAGCTTTGATGTCTTCTTCTCTAAGGTACAACAGATCTTTGCTGAAATTATGCTTGATTATTGTAGTTGTAATTCACATTCAATTTTTGTTGTTGGTTGTAATTATTCTTCCTTATAGATCTATATGTCTGCTTATTTAAATCATTGTTTGTATTTTTGTCCTTTTTTTTTATTGATGAGACTGATTGTTGGTTGTTCTATGTTGTTAAGTTGTGCTCTCTATATATATATTGTGTTGTCTGGTCCTTTTACAGCCTCAACAAAGTTGATCAATCCCTTTCCCTTTAGAGTTTTTGTTGAAATCCATTGACCTTCAAATACCAAACTAGTCTTAACATGAGGGCATCTTTGGGATATAGAATGAGGAGCAGCAGGAACGAAACGCCATGACCTGATCGGCATGGCCTGAGCAACGGGATTTCTAATGGTATGGGGATCTGCAGGCCGGCATCGGTCCTGCAGCCACCCCTGACAAGCTTTGGTACCCGCATTTATTGTTATGGTCGTCTTCGTCATTATCCCTTCACTTCTCGTGCTAGGGATAACTCTTTACTACTCTCACATTCACCCAGTCGTTTTCACCATTAGGGCACTGTTACGCATCAGTAAAGGGTTGTGTACAGACTGGCTCCTGCCCCTCCCTGTCGGCTCCCCATCTCCTTGACCCATTGAGGGTTTTAGCCTCGCATCTCCCGCTCAACCCCAGACCGTTTCCTCCATCGTTGTCGGTGCCACTTTCCGTCTGTTAGTTGGTTCCGAGGTGGTTTAACTTCCATTGCAACTGTCGTCATGGACATAGACGAGGTGGATTATTCGAACTCTCCGCTGGTGGAGGGCTCCATCTAGCACTCCATGTTTACCAGTTTGGGAGGTTTGCACAGTGAAAGCTTGTCTGCCAGCTTCGACGACCTCCCTCAGTCCTCAGGACCTGTGCTCTCTGCTTCTGCTCAGCTGGATGAACTCTCCTCCTGGACGCCCTTCACCGTGCCCTCTCCAGCTACCTTAGGGTTTCTCTCAGACTGCCTTCTTTCCACATCGAATCTCACAGGTCCCTCGGAGCCTTCGAGTCTCCCTTCTGTGCTGCAGTCCGGAGCCCTGCCTAAAGTCCTCCCTCTGGCTGCTCCCCTCCCGCCGTTGGATCCCTCACCTTCCTGTAGCTGTTCTCGACCCCTCCCCTTACCCTAACCCTCCTCCTCCGTCAGCCGCTCCGGAAGAGGCGAGGATCGCGGCATACCCTAAACGCATGAACTCCCGTCCCTTAAAGAAACACAAGTGCTTTAAGTCCAAGCCAGCAGAGATTATCCTTCAGCTTGAAGAAGATATACAGTGGGGGGATGCAATGGACTACGCGGACAGAGTTTAGGTGGGACGCATCAAAGGCGCGAATTATACAGTGGACAGACTGAAAAGCTGGGCTACGAAAATCTGGGGTCAGAATTTGGTAGACATCCCCTTCGTCCAGACCTTCGTCCGCGGCTGGTTTGCATTGAGGTTCGCTAGGGCTGACCACACAAGCTGGGTACTCTCCTCCTTCTAGCATTTTGAAAAAGCACCTATTATCCTCAAGAGGTGGACGCCTCTCTTCGACCTGGAGACTGAGCAAATTGGGGTCAGGCCGGTGTGGATCAGACTCCCGGGACTGCCCCCTCAATACTGGTCCGAGGACATCTTTCGAAAAATTGGGAACTCTCTGGGCAGTTTCATGGAGTATGATAAGTCCTACCAGACCTCGAGCATGATGTCCTATGCGAGGATCCTTGTGCACTTAGACACCAAGGGCGATCTTCAAGAAAATATCATCATACAATGGAAATGTTTTTCAAGGAAACAAATGCTGGATTATGAAGGCATCCCCTACAGCTTCAGAAGGTGTCACATGGTCGGTCACCTCTACAAAGACTGCCCCCTCCTAAGGAAGCATAAGCAGGATACTCAAGAGCATATTCTCGAGTAGAATCAAGACCCGATGTTCGAGCAACCCCCTCCACAAGCAGCAGTGACTCAGATGGCGGAGCAAAACAAAACTTCGGACACAGTGGAGGCGCCAATTGTTCCGGCTTTGAAGAAAATAAGCAAAAACTCTATCAAGCCTCCCTCGCCCCCTCTGACTCGATCCAAGGCAGCAAAAGGCGACGTCTTCTCCTCGGGTATGTCTCTTACTTCTGATGCCTCTGTTTCACATCTTTCTTCATCTTATTTATCGCTCTCCTCTCAGCTGCCTCCCACGATTTTGATTCCCTCCCCCCCCTCCAAGCGCTCTCCTGACCCTGCCTCCCTCCCCCTGCACCCTCCCCTCCTGCTTCGGATAGGACATTCCTATATGTCCTGCTCCCTCCCATCATCGGCGCCCATTTACACCTCCTGCTCCCTCTCCTCTTCCCGGATCTCCTCCCTCCCCCTCCGTAAACTCGAACCCAAGGTACACCACCCGCTCCATTGCCAAGCAAAGGGAGCCGAATTCCATAGGGCTGGATGTAGCTCCTCCCCTCCTCTCCCCCAAACCTACTAGAGGCAGACCATCCAACCTAAACAAGGAAAAATAAAAAGCAGGCGAAGAGGTGGTCCTAGGCAAGCAACAAACCATTAAAAGGGTTCTTAGAGCAAAGGACATCCTTCCCCTATTCCCCCATGAAGATTTTGTCTTTTAACTGTAGAGGGTTGGCTAGCCTCGAGAAAAAATTAGCCTTGAAGCGACTCTTAGTATCTAAACAGGTTGATGTTATCCTTTTGCAAGAAACCCTTAGCAAGGCAGAACTGGTCATCCCCCTTTTGAACTCTTGGTTGCCGAGCTGGAATTTCCATGCTCTGGATGTCTCAGGTCACTCTGGGGGGGTTGCAGTGGGGTTTAAGAACAGATCTATTGCACTGAAGAACACCTGGGGGGGTGGAGGCTTCCTGGGTGTAGATATTTACTCCAAAGACCTGGAGGATGAGATCAGGATAATCAATGTCTACGAACCCTATCACAATAGGGAGTCTTTCTGGCAAAGGCTCCTTAGCACTTCCCTCCTTCAAGTAGATAATGTGATCCTAGGTGGGGACCTGAATTTCTCTCCAGGCTACATGGAATCATGGGGCCACATGGTGCAGGTAGACCCACTATCTGATTTTTTCAAGCAACTGCTAGAGGATAACCACTGGATTGATATCCCTTCTGCCAAGATTTAGCACACCTGGAAAAACAACCGAACAGGCAGCCAAAGCTTGGCTAGATGACTAGACTGTTTCATTATTAAGGAGGCCTTCCACATCAATTACTCCCGGTCCAGGCAATGGGTTGGCATCGGGGGGCTCTCGGACCATCAGCCTATCCTCCTTGAAGTGGGTGATCGATCCCACAAGAACACTGCCCCCTTCAAATTCAATTCTACCTGGCTTCGGACCCCTCCTATATTAAACTCGTCTCAGATTTGTGGAACTCCCATCCTATCCCTGAGGAGGAGGACCCTGCAAAATCTTTTGTCAATAACCTCAAAGAAATAAAGGGCCTGGCCAGAGTCTAGGCACACAAGAAAAGGGAACAGGAAGACTTAATCTTAATGCAAGCAGAGCAGGCCATTGCAGAACTTGAGGATCAATCAGAGGGTACTTTCATCTGCATGGAACGAAAAGATGATTATGAACACATAACTAAGTAGAGGACACAAGTCCTCAAGGATAGAGAAGAAAGTTGGTGCCTAAGAAGCCGAGCGATCTGGCTCAAGGAGGGAGAAGAAAACACAAAGTTTTACCATCGATTTGCCAATGGGCGGAAATCCATCAATACCATATGGGAGCTTCAAAACGAATAGGGGCATTAGGTCTATACCTCCAAAGAGCTCGCCTCTTTAGCCACATTGCACTTCAAGAATATATATGCATCCCTAAGGGAAGCCAATATGCTAGAAATCATGCATATGGCTGAGCTTTTCCCCAGGTTTTTGGATGAAGAAGAAGGGGAGGAACTAATCAAGGAGGTAACACTAGGGGAGCTAGAGGCCACTATCAAAGGCTTCCAAAGAGATAAGAGCCGGGGACCAGATGGTTGGTCCATTGAATTCTACCTAGCCTTCTTTGATATCTTGGGTCTGGATCTCCTCAAGGTGGTCGAGCGCTGTCGACTTTCTAGGAAATTCTCCCCGACCATCAAATCCACGTTCATTGCTCTCATCCCCAAAGTCGACAAGCCCACCTATTTCAATTATTTTCAGCCCATCTCACTATGCAACTGCCTTTACAAGATCATAGCCAAAATTCTAGCTAACAGACTCAGTCCCATTCTCTCGACCCACATATCCCCTGAACAATTTGCTTTCCTTCAACACCGTCAGATCCATGAAGTCGTTGGTATAGCCCAAGAACTCCTCCACTCGATGCACTATAAGAACCTAAAAGGGATGATCTTAAGAGTAGACCTGTCCAAGGCTTTTGATAGAGCAAATTGGCTCTACATCCACCTACTCCTTACTCATCTGGGCTTCCCATACATGTTCATCAAATGGGTTATGAGTTGTATTACCGATGTTTCATATAGTGTCCTTCTCAATGGAGCTCCCACTCCTTTCTTCTCGGCAGAGAGGGGCTTGAGGCAGGGATGCCCTCTCTCACCCCTACTTTTCCTGCTCATCATGGAGGGACTCAGCAGAACAATAAGGGCTGACCATAGAAGGGGTAGGATAGTGGGGATAAAAATCATGAACAACTGCTGCCTTACCCACCTTCTGTTTGTGGATGATGTTCTCATCTTCTTAAATGGCAGTATTAGAGACTCCACAGCATTACAGTCCATTTCTTATCTTTTCCAGAAGCAACAGGCATGATCATTAACATCCACAAATCCACCCTGACTACAGCAGGATGTTCTCAACTCGAAGTACAATTCACCCTCCGCTGCTTTCCCTTTACCTTACAACCTCTAGAGGATGGGCTGAAATATTTAGGTTACAAGCTGAAACCTTCGGGCGACAAAATTGCACACTGGACTTGGATCATCTCTAAGGTGGAAAAGAGACTAAACACATGGTACAACAGATACCTCTCCCGAGCATGCAGGCTCACCCTCATAAAAGTTGTGCTAGAAGCGACGCTGGTATACTAGATGACTTTGGATTGGATCCCAAGGGGAATTCTAGACAGATTACAGAAAATCTGCAGTAGGTTCCTGTGGAAAGGCAACAAGCAGGGGAATCTCTTCGCCTGGGTAAAATGGGACACTATCACTAGGCCTAAAAGATGGGGGGGCTGGGGCATAAAAAGGTTGGACCTGTTTGCTAAAGCTTTGGCTGCAAAATTAGGATGGCATCTCATTACCTCACACAACCTTTGGACAAAAGTAGCTTATGCAAATTACATCTTCCCAGAAAACACTATGGACTAGATTCGAAGGGATCATAGTGAAAGCAGCGGCCTGTCTATTATCTGGAAAGCAGTCCTAACCTCCCTCCCCCTTTTACAGGAAGGACTAACCTGGCAGATGCACGAGGGAAATGCAGTCTGTATCGATGTGGACCCCTGGATTGGATGTAGGAACGCTCACAGGCTCCCAACAGAGTTGATAGAATTACTAATGGATCTTAGACTTTCTCATATTTGCCATATCACAGATCCGGCAAATTCCACTCTCTTCCACCAAGCCTGGAAGTCTGCCCAAGAACTCCACATCCCAGGCCAGTGGCTTCATGCTTGGGAGGGTTTCACCAAGGCTCTCACACAAGCTCATATTAGGATAACGGAAGGGGAGGATGAAATTGTGTGGGCCTGCACAAAAAATGGGAGATACTCTCCCAAGGAAGGGTACTTGAAACTTATGCAGCATGTCAAACCTAAAAATGTACAGCCATGGTGGAAAGGCCTATGGAAGTTGAAAGCTCCCCCCAAATCGTGATTGCTTATGTGGTACATCCTCTTCAAAAAAGTCCCCACCATCACAAATTTAATCAAGTGATCCTTCCATGATCCCTTTTGGTGTCACCTTTGCAGGAACAGTGAGGAAAGCATGGAACACTTATTCATGCACTGTCCTATTATCTCTGAGCAATGGAACCACATCCTAGCCCCTTTCGCTTCTCTCCATCGTTGGCAAGGGAGATCCATTTCGGAGCCCTGGTTGGACTGGTTAGAGAGGCACAACGGCAGAGACAGAAATCTTCCCCTTCTGATATGTTGGGCTTTTTGGACAGCAAGGAACCAGGCCATATTTGACCACAAGGAACCTCTTTGGCTCTACATCAAATTTCGCATCCTCGCTGATTTCGACTCACTGCCTGAAGACACCTCCCAAACCCCCTCCCAGGACATCCAACCTGAAAACATTGACAAAGCGTACCCTTGGGCCTACTTCGATGGTTCAGCCCAAGAAGAGGAGTGTGGGGGGGGAGCCATTCTCCACCTGAGGGAAGGCCATTGTTTCAAGATCCAAATGAACCTGGGAAGAGGCACAAATAATTTTGCTAAGCTATCCATGGCCAAACACCTCATACACTTTGCTCTAGAGAAACATTGCTCACATCTCCAACTGTTTGGGGATTCCAAACTTGTTTGCAATTAGATCAACAGAACTTCTCATTGCTCTGCTTTTATGTTGAGACATATATTGGAGGAGGCACACAGGCTTACGACATCTTTTGACAATTTTGTTTGTCATCACATTTATAGGGAGCACAACACAGGGGAAGACTACTTATCAAAGGAGGCAGCACGCAGGCAAGAAGAGGATAGGTTGATACAGGAAGAAGTGGATGGATCCTTCCATCAATACTACCACAAACCATTCATAGATCTACATCTGCATCAGGAGGCATAGACACTCTTACTTTTACACGCTCATGTTCACCATTTTTGGGCTTATCCCGTTTCTGTCAACTGCCATTCTATTTTATCGATGTTTATGGTTTTTACAAGCTCTCCTCAGAGAAATTTAGATAGTAAAAAAACAAGGGTTGTTTCATGGGCTTTACCTTTTTGTTTTGTAAACTTTTGAGATCTACATGGCCTCCCTGCATGGAGAATACAGGGTTTTTTTTTTTTTGGGTACATTCAATGTTTATAAATGTAACTGAGACTCACATGACCTCCCTGCGTGGAGACTGAAGCAAATTTCTTAGGTTTTTGTTACTGTTACAACAATTGTCGTTGGATTTTTTGGAAGGCTACTAGCCTCAATATGCATATGCCTTAGGCATCTACAAAATGTAATTTCTCACTGATTAATAGAGTTCCATGGGAAAAAAAAATGAGGGCACCTTTGGACATTTAGTATTACATTGGGGTTGCCAGTCCCCTTGTTTTTTAATTTAAAATCAACTGAATTTTTTTTTGTCCTAGCTCTTTTCTAGAGTGACAACCTCCTCCTCAAGCTTTTGCATTCTTTCTCTTTCTTCTTGAGATGTCAATTCAAAGTATCTTCAATCCTCTTTGCTTCTTCTATTTTTCAAGAGAAGAGGTTCCACTCTTTCATAATTACTTTGGCCAACATTTCCTTCTGCAACTTATTCATCTTTCCTAGCATTTGAATCTCTTCTAAGGCACTAATTAACTCACCTTCCAAGTCGACTTTTCCCACTTCTACATAAGTATCTCTATTATATTCTTCTAATATGCCTATAGACATGAGCATGAATTCCTTTGAGATTTCTCGAGCTTTGTCCTCATCAAAATATTGATTATATCCATCTTCTAAGGAACTATTGTAGTACCCCGATCACTTTCACCTTTGTAAATGTGTAATATTCTGAAAGAAAACTTAGGGATATGGGTTGAGGCAAAACAAACAACGTGTTCCAGGGCTAAGGTGTACTTTCCTTGGGGATAAATGGAAAGTAAGGGGGAAATGTGGCATCATAAGGATTTTCTTGTAATACTTGGAAAGTAGACGAAGCTAACTAATAAGAAAATCTAGAACGGGATGGATAGTTGGAAAACATTTAATTAGCCCACAAGTCCTATGCGAGACTGGAAAAAGAAAAACTACCAGACTGGTTGAATATATTTTTGTTTTGGGTGGAAATAGCACTCACTAGAGAGGGAAATGACAATAGGTTGAACATTATCACGAAGGGTATGTTGTCTAAAGGAGGGAGCTCTGTTGTCAGGCAGTAAATGAAATAATCATCCTTTTTTGGCCCTTGGAGCAGTCCCATTGAGCCCAAGACTTTGGATCAAGGGTGGAAACTACATGAGAGAGGTCTATTTGCATTTTGCCTAAGGTTGGGAGGAGATTTATTGTCATTGACTAAGTTGATTGTCGTTCGTTAAGATAAGTATTCCTCTCATTTTAGTCATTATCGTAAATCTTGAAATATTATGCGATTAAGGATTAAAATGTGTAATGCATATTTTTTGTTGTGTAATGAACTATTTTTAAGTGTAGCGAGGAAAAAATATGATTGTTGGTTATGCTATAGATATTTAATAACATATAGTGTATAACATGTGTTGTGTATGGCATGTATGTGTGAGTGCACAATGTGTTGGGGGAAATAATGTAACAAGCTTACGTATATTACGTTGGGATATCAACACTGCGATATATAAATCCTCACTACTGATAGGAACAGGGCTCTGCTCTGAGTATATTATACCTATAATTTATTCTATAGAAAAATTGTTGGTTCCTTTGTCAAGGATTTTTCTTTATTCCTATCTCTGAGTAGACAGAGAAGACTTTTATCAATCATGTTTTGTAATATTTGTGCTCTTCATTCCATAGTTAACATTCTCTGGGATTTTCTCTCAATCTCTGAGTCAAATTTGTTGTTGGTTGTGTTTCCTACTTGTTGGCTGGTGTCCCCACCTTTCCCACAAGCCATACATTATGTTCTCAATATTTTCATGCCTCTACACTTTTCCAATAGGCTACATACAACCCATACTTCATGTTGTAGTGTTGCCTAGGTTTTTTTACTTCACCCATAGACCACTTGTAGAAATTTTATAGAAATTGCAACCACTCAATATTTTGAACTGAAAACAAGAGACACAAATTCTACTCTACTAATTTTCGAAATTGAAATCACAATTTAGAATGCATTGACATGCAATAAGAAAAACCACAAGTACACAATGATTTCTAGGGGAACCAAACTGGGAAAAACCCCTCAAACCTCTTTGCATTAATAAATTGAATAGAAAAACTATTACAATTTCATGCTCCATCTTTGAGCACCACCTACAAAATAAAAATTATTCTCTCTACTGAATGGGAGTCTCTAGCCAACACTTAGCCAATTTCTTCCTCCTCTAGCTTCCCATTTCCTTGCGTAAACCTGAGAAAATTTGAACTCCTAAACAATAAGGAAGTCCCTATTTCCTTGCGCAATTCTAAAGGAATTGATCTTCTAATTGCATCCAACAACTATACACTCAACTAATATACAACTCATGTTACACTAGCCTTTGTCTCCTCCACTCCAGTTGAGAAATTCGAATTTGATGCATGCATGAGATATTTTGGGTTGATTAATCAGTTAGCTGACAAATCTCCGAGTTAGATTGTTGTCCCACTGCTCAACTGACTCTATCAATAGTTAGAGGTCCGTTAATTGACTACAACTAAAAATAACTGAACTAGATTGATAAAATTTAGTACTCAACACATGCACGATTGAACTCCAAGCCCACTAACTCGAATTTTCTTATCTAACTGAGTGAAAATATCCATGTCACGCTATTTAAATGCCTCCAAGTTGTCTTGCTGATGTGGAAATTTGATTTACTCAATTTGATTGAGGCTAAAATCAAATTGAGCCTTTCTTGCTACATTTTCTAACACTCCCTCTTAGCAAGAAATGGATTTTTCACCACCCCTATCCTATACCTGTGGAATTCAAATTTACCTCTTGGCAATGCCTTTGTCAAGATGTTGGCATCTTGCTTCTCAGTTGGAATGTATTGTAGCAACATAATTCTCCTTTGTACATAGTCTCGCAAATGATGATATCAGATATCAATGTGCTTGGACCTATCATGAAATATCAGATTCTCAAAGAGCTTATGCAACTCTAATTCTCACAATATATCACTATCGGATCCATCTCCTAGCTAAAATCACCCACAAGTATTTCCTCATCCATATGGCCTCGCATGCTTCTAGACTTCCAGCCATGTATTCAACCTCTGCTGAGTTGAGTGCCACAAACCTTTGCTCCCTGTTGTACCAGGAAATAGTTGTGGACCCAACACTAAAGATAGCACCTAAAGTACTTTTCTTGTCTGATGAATTCCCTATGCAATTTGCATTGGTGAAGCCTTGGAGCTTCACTCCCTCTTCTATCATGTACCATAATCCATACTTGGTAGTGCCTCAGAGGTATCGTAACACATGCTTTGTTGTCTTCCAATATAGCTTGGTAAGCCTCACCATAGCTTGACTAAGTTGGTTCACTGCATAAAACATGTTAGGTTTTGTGTTCATAAGATACATCAAATACCCCCACAAGTTGCCTGTAAATGGTAGCATCAACCTCTTCACCTGAAGTGGAATTCTCCTTCCTTCAGTTTGTAGCTAGAGGTATGTGCATAGGCTTACAATTATCCATGTGAAATCTCTGAAGTATTTCAGAGGCATATTTCCCTTTGGACACAAACAGTTCACCATCACCTTGCCATACTTCCATCTTGAGGAAGTAATACATTAATCCCATGTCTTTCATCTCAAACTCCCTTACAAGAGTGAATCAACTTCTCATCACCTATCAATATTAAATCATCAACATATAAAACAAGAATAAGAAAGTTACGATCTACCACAATGTGATAGAGGTTCGCATATGCTTCACTTTTGGTGAAGCCAAATACACTAAGATAATTGTCAATTTGAGTGTACCATGCTCTATGCACCTATTTGACACCATACAATGCTTTCCTGCGTCTGCACACGTGTGACTCCAGATCATATATCTCAAATCCTTCTGGCTTCTCTATGTAAATTTCCTCCTCAACAACACCATTGAGAAAGGTGGTCTTCACATCCATCTGGTGGATCTTCCACCCCATCTGTGTAGCTAATGCAAGAATTGATCTCATGGAGAAATACCTTGCCGCATGGGAAAAAATTTCCTCATAGTCAACTCCCTCTACCTGAGAAAATCCTTTGGCCACAATTTTCACCTTGTACTTCTCAATGCTCCCATCAGTTGCATGCTTAACTTTGTAGATCCATCTAGAACTAACCATTGATTTCCCTTCTTGTCTCAGAACCACTTCCCATACACTATTCTTCATGATGGATTCATATTCTTCCACCATGGCATCAACCCAAAAAGGTTGACTCAATGAGATCTGTCATGAGATCCATGTAACCAATGTACCTCTTAGGTAACCTCCTATGCCTGTGTTGTGATGTAGGAGCTCCCACATGTTGTCTT
This sequence comes from Pinus taeda, assembly GCA_000404065.3. Classification (NCBI taxonomy): domain Eukaryota; kingdom Viridiplantae; phylum Streptophyta; class Pinopsida; order Pinales; family Pinaceae; genus Pinus; species Pinus taeda. Next base: position 28,654 of record APFE031625073.1, on the reverse strand, counting down.
GCATCTTGTATCAATCTATCAGCTTCGTTAGTTCTCTTTGTCCCTTTTGTGGATGTTTCTAGTTGAGTGGGTGTCTCCACTTGGCATCCTCTATGCTCCTCCATTTTTTTTTGCTCCAAATATTCCTGAAGCTCATCTTGAGGCTCCTCCTTTGGAGCTAGAAACTCTTGCTCCAAAGGGTTACTTAGCTCTCATTCCAAAGAGCATCTCATATCCTTTTCTGTTATATATCTAATATGAAAATATATGAAATGATACCAATATACCCAATAACTACAAATAATCACCAAAATTAACAAGATTGAAATAGATAGAAATGTTTCTTTATTGATCAAACCCTTAAGGTAGGGCAACACCATACATTCACTCTTTAAGGAAGGAGAACACTCCACCAGTGATATGCATGTTCATACAATATTCCTTGACATCTCTCAATGGGGAGTCTCTAGCCTCTATATAGGCCTCATACATACAATACCATGGGTCATTACCATGGTTCCCTTAATACCATCTATCTAATACCATGGTCCCATTACATTATTACTAAATACTTGTGGTCCCTTACATGATACGGGTTAACCACCTTATTTATTACTATGGCCCATTCCATTATTACATTATTCCCTTGGGTACCTCCCTTTGTACCCCATATTATCCCCCTAGGTATACTACATTCCACCCCCCTTAACATGTTTCATCCCCGAAACATGGGAAGAACCCAAATAATAAGATCTACTCAAAACAGTAATCCACTGGTACCATGCACGTGCATCTTGCCATCCAGGAGAAAGGTGAACTCTCGATCTAGCTGGTGCCTCGCTCGCTTGAGATGGAAGTTGACCCTGGTGGCTCTTCTGTGTTGATGTGTAGTAGGTGGATTGTCGCTTCTCTCTATCTATCATGTGGGGGTTGTTGTCCTTGTGGCTAATTGGTTTCCATCTTATTGGTTTTTTTCTTGTGGGGTGATGTGGGTGATGATATGTTGAAGTTTTAACCCACGGTGTTTCGCTGGAACTTGCAATTGTTTTGCCAAATTAACTTTCATAAAATTATGCTTGCAGCTAGGATTTATAGACACAATCATCTTCTCCTTCTAAATCAATCCATGAACCTGCAATAAGGAGACATCAGTAGAAAATAACCCCTTACGTGTCTCATTCTCCTTTTTTCTCACATGAGACCATTTGTCTAAAAGGACTCTTTCAAATTCTGTATCTGAAAGTTTGGTCAACTGCTTGTTGTCAAGTGAGAACCACCATTTGGCAGCCTCATCTTTGAAACCAAGCCACACTAAAACCTTCCAAAGTGTCCCATATGTGAACTTTTGTCTCTGTATGAATTCTTCAATAGTAGGGCTATCATCTTTCCCTGTAAAATTAAGAACCGCCATGAAGAGTGTTTTGAAAAGAATTCACTTACTTGGCGAAAATTTGAAATGGCCACAATTCCATCAATATTGCTCAGAATCCCTATTATGACCTATTTTCAGAAATGGAACAACCATTCTACATTTTCTCATGTGGTATAAATCCTGATCTAGGCACTGGAATTGTAGATACACGCTGCAACTGTCCCACCATCACAAAAAATTGTTGAAAAATAGCTGATTTTAAATCAGTGATATCTCCCTCATACGGACTCCAATTTGACTGATTTTTTTTTGAGCTTGGGTATTTTTTCACAAACAATCAAAATCTGCAATTAGATTCTATAGATTTTTCACCAGAACGTGTAGATCTATGCCACAAACTCGCCGCCTCGGAAAAAAAAATGTCTACAACCCAACTGATTTTTAAATCAGTAATATCTCCCTGATCCGGAGATATTGCATTATTAATGTGTCGAAGAAATTCCTGAAGCTATGGTATAAAAAAGAAGAAAATTACATTACAAGATATTTCCATCAATAAACAGGTAGAGTCCATAGAGGCTGAAGCAGAACATGTTCCTAGGACTGACATATCAGATGATGAGCCATTGATGGTCGACAACCACACACAAACATCAAACCAAGTACCAGAAAAACAGGTAGAGGCTCAAGCAGAAAATGTTACATCAGAGGGGGACTCAGTGGTTGAAATAATATTAAAAGATAAGAAACAACAACAGGCACCACAACAGGTACCAGATACCCATCAGGCTCCATTAGGTGGTGAATTAAAGAAAGATACATTGTTGGTTAACACTTCAACGTATCACCACCCACATCACCCCGCAAGAAAACAACCAACAAGATGGCAACAAATTAGCCACAAGGACAACAACCCCCACATGACAGATAGAGAGGAGCGAAGATCCACCTACTACACATCAACGCAGAAGAGCTTCCAAGGTCAACTTCCATCTCAAGCGAGTGAGGCACCAGCAAGATCGAGGGTTCACCTTTCTCTTGGATGGCTAGATGCACATGCATGGTACTAGTGGACTACTCTTTTGAGTAGATCTTATTATTTGTGTTCTTCCCATGTTTCGGGGACGAAACATGTTAAGGGGGGTGGAATGTAGTAAACCTAGGGGGGATAATATGGGGTACAAAGGGAGGTACCCAAGGGAATAATGTAATAATGGGATGGGCCATAGTAATAAATAAGGTGGTTAAGACGTATCATGTAAGGGACAACAAGTAGTTAGCAATAACGTAATAAGCCCATGGTATTGAGGGAACCATGGTAATGACCCATGGTATTGTATGTATGAGGCCTATATAAAGGCTAGAGACTCCACATTGAGGGATGTCAAGGAATATTGTGTGAACATGCATATGGCTTGTAGAGTGTTCTCCTTCCTTAAGGAGTGAATGTATGGTGTTGCCCTACCTTAAGGGTTCGATCAATAAAGTGAAGCATTTCTATATTCAGATCTTGTTATTCTTGGGTTTATTTATATTATCATATATTTATGGGTTAGATCTATAACATTTTCCTCATCAAACTTGACATCTCTCATCACCACTATCATACTTAGTGAAGTTCAATACACTTGGTAATTATGTGGAGTTTCGGTGTATCCTACAAAAACTCCCAACTATTTTATAGGCTCAAGTTTCCTCCTCGAATCCTTGGAGACATGACATTAAACTGAGGCTCAAAAAATTCTGAAATGAGACACATAATGTTTTCTCCCATAGAAATATTCCTCTGGTGTGATCATACCAAGTATTCTATGAGGACTTCGGTTCTACAAGTAAAGTGTTGTATTACATACTTCTGCCCATAGATGCAATGGTGGCCGCTGATTATGTAGCATAGCTCTTGTAGCTCCAACTATGATCTTGTTCTTCCTCTCAGTTACCCCATTCTACTATGGGTTATCACTTCTGAGAGCCTTCACCTTCTTCCCAGTCTCCTTCTCAACTAATGCCTTAAATTCTACAAATTTGGAAAACACTTCATCCTTCTTCCTCATGAAGAAAATCCAACATTTTCTAGAGAAATAATCAATAGAAATTTCATAGTACTTATGTCTTGTTGTGGAGGCTATAAATAAGGGTCCACAAACATCAAAGTGGACTCACTCCAAGGTTGCATCTTCTCTTCTATACCGGCCATGGAAGGTGGATTTAAGATATTTCCCCAATATGCAACCCTTGCAGACATCTTGCTGGTCAAGGGAACCTTTAGGGAAACCGATGGTAATTTGTTACATTATTTTTAAGTCACCATGGTGTAGATGACCCAATCTCATGTGCCAAAGTTCTCCTACATCTAGAATCTACAATTTTTTTGCCTTGGTTATCAATGTAGAGCAATCTCCCACCTAATTTTGTATAAGTTCTTCACTCGAACTCCAATATGCTTCAATTTCACAGTAGTTATGTATCTCAGGATGGCTTTCCCTTTACTGAAAATAACATCATAGCCTCTATCCTCCAATAATGCTTCAGAGATCAGGTTCTTCTTCAACCTAGGTACATACATAACATCTTTGAGGTGAAAAGGGGAGGATTTCTCCCTCTCAAAGGTGACGGTACAATTAGTGTCGCATTATACCTCCCTCCATCCCCCAATTCAATATGCATATGGAGATCCTTCTCCTCCATGCTACTAGAAAATTCATTGCACCCTGTCATATGGAATGAGGCACCAGAATCAAGGTACCACTCAATCCCCATAACAGTCTTGGCCATGCATGCTATTAGGGTGAAGTCTAATTCAAATTTTGAAGCCAGTGCTTCACCTCCTGCTCCTCCTGAAGGCTTCTTGTTAGACTTCTAGTGCATACATTTCGTTGTATAGTGCTCGTATTCATGGAAATGGAAACATTTTATCTTGCTCAAATCTTTCTTCTTTCCATTATTTTAGTTGGATTCTAGTTTGCTTTGGGTATTATTTCCTTTTCCCTTCTTCCCCTTACCAACCAAGGCAAAATTCTCTTCATCCTTTCCTCTCAATGAAACTCCATCTCTGGTATTTCTCATGAATTCTTCTTGAACCAAATCGGACCACAACCTTTCCCAAATGGTAATTTTTTCCTTCCATTCACAAAGTCCTAGTAATTGTTCCAGAATTTTGGAAGGCCTAGGAGAGATAGTCTCACCAAATCATCTTATGCAACATTGACCCCAACCCCTCCAAGCTCATCTCGAACTTGAGTGAACCTGGAGAGATATTCTGGAATAATATCATGTTTTTGCATCCTAATGTTTCAAAGTTTTTCTTTCTGGGCTAATTTTCTATGGTCATTATTGTTTTCTAATAGCTCAGTTAGTGCCTTCCACATAGAAAATGGTGTTTCTTTTCCATGTATATTTGAGACCGCATGGTCTCTCACGCCTTCCAGAAAAAAATTTCTTGGCCTTTGCAACATCCTTCTTCCATTGGGCTACTTATTGTGCATCAAGTTGTTGGCGTTTCACAATGTCAATCTTAGCATATTCTAACACACCATTATCATTAAGCATTGATTCCATTCTATCCTTCCAAGCTATGAAATTCAAGTTACCCTTAAGGCCATATACCAATCTCAAAAGACATTCTCTCGAATCTGAACAAAATTGTTGCATGAAGCTGTAAATTCAAAACTCCTAAGGGACAAATTTGAAATACTGGTTCTAATGTGATTTCAAGGCTCTAATACCATGTATATATTTGACATAAATTGAAATTTCTCAATATTTTGAACTGAAAGCAAGAGACACAAATTCTACTCTACTAATCTGCGAAATGGAAATCACAATTTAGAACAACATGCATAGACATTCAACAAGCAAAACCACAAGTACACAATGATATCTATGGGAACGCAACTGGGAAAAACCCCTCAGGGATCTTTTCATTAGTCAGTTGAATATATAAAACTATTTCAATTGCATGCTCCAACTCTGAGCACCACATGGAAAAGCAACATTGTTCTCTCTGCTGAATGAGATCCTCTATCCAACACTTATCCAATTTTTGTCTCCTCCAGCTTCTTATTTCCTTGCACAAACCTGAGCATTTTTTAGCTCCTACACAATAGGGAAGTCCCTATTTCCTTGTGAAATTCCTAATGAATTTATTTCCTAACTGCATGCAACAACTGTACACTCAACTAATATAAAACACCTGTTGCACTAGCCTTTGTCTCCTCCACTCAAGTTGAGAAATTCAAATTCCATGCATGCATGAACCATTTTGGGTTGATTGATCAGTTAACTGATGGATCTCTAAGTTAGAATTCTATCCCACTGCTCAACTGACTCTATTGAATAGTTAGAGGTTAGTTAACTGAGTACAACTAAAAATAACGGAACTAGATTGCTAAAATTCAGCAATCAACACATGCATGACTGAAATCCAACCCACTAGCTCGAAATTACTGCTTTAACTGAGTGACAAGAACCATGACACAATAGCTAACAGCCTCCAAGTTGTCCTACTAATGTGGAAATTTGATTTACTCAATTTGACTAAGGTTAAATTCAAATTGAGCCTTTCTTTCTACATTTTCTAACACAATTTTTACATTTTTACATTGTTAGGTATTTTCCTTTTGTTCATAAATTGTGGTTCAACTCTATTATAAGGTATTTATGATTGTAGACAAAATTATCTCCCCTAGTTCGATGGCTAACCTAGAACAACATAGAGATAAGGAACATAATGCTTTTCCTTGAAGTAAATAGACGACGGAGTGAGGCCTACCTAGAATCCTTCGCACAGTTTTCTCCTTCCTTAGCTTGGAAGCTCCAATTTCAACTTTGATTGCGAAAATTACAACCTACACAATCAAATAAAATAAGCTAAGAAACTAAAAGATCTATGTAATATCATCTAAGTATTTCATTAAATATATCAACATGGTATTGAAATAAGTGAAACAACATCACATATAGGAAAACAATGAATTCTTTGCATTACTATAAATGGAAGGAGATTACAACCATAAGTACAAGTTGATCTTATAGAATAGCTCCTCCAAGTTGTTGACTTGTGCTTTCCTTGTCACAATATGCACCTCCAATCACCCTAAATGCATGGAATGATGACCACTCTGTAATATCCCTCCCTTTAATAATAAATAATAAATAATAAAAATAATAATATAATAATAAATAATAATAATATATAAATAATAAATAATAATCACTTAATAATAAATATAAAAATAATAAATCATAAATGATATTTAAAATATACAATAAAATAAATAAAAATAATAAAAATGAAAATAGTAATAACTATACTAAAGCTTTGAATAAGAATAAATAGAAATAAAATAAAGAAAACAATAAAAAAATTAGTAAAGTTATCAAAAAGAAGAAAATAAAACAAGAAAGCTAAAAATCAAAAGAAAAGTAAATAAATAAAACAAGAAAGCTAAAAATCAAAGTTGCATGTAGACACATGGAGTGTGTGCATGTGGTTCCCTTTCCAATGTTGCTCTATTTAATAGATGGTGAGGAAAATGAGAGGCATTCCTGCATTCTATCATTCTAAGATTCTATCTTTCCTTCTCTTGGGAGAATGGTATACTAATACTTAGGAACACTGGCAGTAGTACATTGATTGAGGCTTGGGGGTGGCCAGTTGTAGCAGAATCCTTGCACAATTGAGCCTACAGTTGGGTGGAAAGTCGTCCCCAAATTCTTATGATCATTGGCAGACTTCAATCGCAGGTAATATAGGTGAGCTCATTTGTAAGTATTTATTTTTCATTAAGACATTAATTTTAGTTTTACTTTGTACTGTTACATGTGGTATCAGAGCAGGTTTAACCCTTAGGGCCTATAGGCATCCGAAAAATTTATTTTGTTGAAATTTTTAACTTGACTTGTTTTAAAGTTACAGATTGATTACTTCCAGGAGGCCGCGTAACAGTACAAAGTAAAACTAAAATTAATGTCTTAATGAAAAATAAATACTTACAAATGAGCTCACCTATATTACCTACGATTGAAGTCTGCCGATGATCACAAGAATTTGGGGACGACTCTCCACCCAATCGTAGCCTCAATTGTACAAGGATTCTGCTACAACTCGCTACCCTCGAGCCTCAATCAACGTACTACTGCCAGTGCTCCTAAGTCTTAGTATACCATTCTCCCAAGAGAAGGAAAGATAGAATCTCGGAATGATAGAATGCAGGAATGCCTCTCATCTTCCTCACCATCTATTAAATAGAGCAACATTGGAAGGGGAACCACATGCACACACTCCATGTGTCTACATGAAACTTTGATTTTTAGCTTTCTTGTTTTATTTCTTTACTTTTCTTTTTATTTTTAGCTTTCTTGTTTTATTTTCTTCTTTTTTATAGCTTTAACTGATTTTTTATTGCTTTCTTTCTTTTCTTTCTATTTATTCTTATTCAAAGCTTTAGTATAGTTATTTCTATTTTATTTTTATTTTTTTAATTTATTTCTTTTATATTTTTAAATATCATTATGATTTATTATTTTTTATATTTATTATTAAGTGATTTATTATTTATTATTTATATTTATTATATTATTTTTGTATTATTTATTATTTTATTATTTTTTATTATTTATATTTATTATTTATGTTAAAGGGAGGGATATTACATACTCTCCCACTTTAAGGAACTTCGTCCTGAAGTTATGTTGAATTATGTATTATTTATTATTTATTATTTATTATTTTTATTATTTATTATTTATTATTTACTTCGTGTTGCCAACACCCTCTGCTGAACTAGTATAACCAGCAGGCATCGAAAGTCCCCAACACCTCGGGAAATCTCAAGGAATCTCTGTCATTTTTCCCACTTTCGGCACTAGGCTAAGCCTGACTCGGTCTGTATCCTAGTCCAAGGCTGGCCCCAAGGCTCGTGCCTGACTCAGACCTCATCTGCCCCAAGGCAGGCATCCGGTCCAGTACTCAATGACCCCGGGTATCTCACAAGGCTGGCCCACTCCCTCCACAACTACTAAGGCGCACAGCCCCAGGCATCGAAGTCCTTTACATCCCTTCCAGACTTCGACATCCCAATCCAATAATAGGCACCCAGCCTAGAACATCAAGCACTTGGCCTCCTCAAGATGGTCATATAGCTCTTCAAGAGCTATCCATCAAGAGCTATACACAAGACAAAGGAACCACTGGCATATGTAGTGTTGATTGAGTTTGTCCCCAACCCATATGGTGTTACTTATTCTCTCTCATGCGTATGGGCTCACATGAGATCATCGAATAAACTGGCCCTTTTGGCCCATTTGTGGAGTCCTGTGAATCATCACACCTCAACATGCAACCAATGCATTAGTTATACCATCATAGTATCATAGAAAATAATCCACATGCCAAGTCTTGCATGTCATCATGAGAACATTCATCATTGTTAATCACAAAAAAAATAACGAACTGCATGCTCATGCATGTCATAAATTTGTATGCAACTATCACATGCTTCACCTCATGAAATACCATCATAAGTTATGACATCAACATATTTGCATCAAAGATATATCATGACTTCACGTAATAAATGAAACACATGTCAGTATACATCTTATCATAACATCATGATCTCTATGAATATCATACCCATTATGAGCATTCAACATCGTTATATAATAACAGATAAATAAAGAAGCATCACATATACCCTCATACCATCACGTCATGAAACATCATTAATATGATAACCATCTCAATACTTATAGAACAACAATGCACTTTAAGCATTATTATCATGAACTGATTTCATTTAACAATGAATACTAACTATGAATTAAGATTATTCAACATCCCTCTAAGATCTATGTTATCTCATGAATACTATTATTGTGATGTTTTCATCACGATACCAATTGCTTTCCCATATTCATTTTCACTTCTTTCAACTAGGAAGTTGACAATTCATTAAGTACATCGTGAGTCTCATCAGCTTTGAAATTTAATCTCTCGTCATATTTTCTTCCCTTATCAATTTATGTGTAGTCCTTCTCAAGGTTTCATTATATAATTCTTTTTCCTAGGCTTCATGTTTTGTGTTTAATATTAGTCTACATAGTCTATATCATTTTCCAACAATTAATCATCATTTTCGTCCTAGTTTATCACTTGACATTCTCATCAATTACAAGTATTCTCAACTTCCAATTTAGACACTTTTAAATCTTCCAATTTTGCATCTACTTGCAAAGTTATCCAATTCCCATCATACAATTATTCATGCAGTTATTACTTCTATAACCCAATGTTACCATAATTTCATGGCCCAATGGTGGGCGGTGGTAATGGTGCAGGGAAGGTCATGGGTTCAAACTCGCCTTTATTAAATAAAAAAAAAAAATTGTACATGCTATAGGGAGCATAAAAAATGTCATCATTCCTTGGCTTCTTCTTAACATATGGAATTTCTTAATGACATGAATTGCTTATTATAAGTTTTTGATCTAACCACTAGGATGCCTACAAACTCTAACAAAAGATATTGAAAGAATTTTTTACAACTTTTGACCAATACAAAAAAATAGACGCAACCATAACTATCATTATACACAAATTGGACAAGAAAATAATCTTCACCAAGTCAAGAACTTGCTTAAACCACATTTCACCAATTTCATTATTAATGATTCTTATGAGATTTATGTATAACTTGATCTTTTTTTTCTTTTTTGTTTTTACCATATCCATATAAAGTGTATTCAAATTCTGAAATAATACTTATTTGTAGCCATATTGAATATCGTAATTTCACTACTAAAATATAATACATTATGGAATTTTGACAAAATATTATGATTAAAACAAAATGCATGATTGGATTTTAAATCATTCAAAAATCACTTAGTTTAGAAAATATGGCTACTATTAAATTCCCTAACATTAAATATATATATACAATATAAACCATAATTAAAATATTATTATTTCTTATTAACTTATAATTCAAGTTCACCATATATATATAAAGTTATATATTGAATAAATCAGCGTTCTCAAAGGAGAATCAAAATAATAAGAGCCATCAATAACTCATTGTTGTTGTCCTTTCTTAAAGAAGATTTTATTTATTTATTGTGCAAGTTTGTTAATGGAAAAGAATTCAAAAGAGTATGTAAGTATTTATATGCCACTTCTTCCAGTTATATTGGAATTGATTTTAAGTTGTATCAAATTTACATAAGTTCTATGTCTAACATTGATGCTATAGTCAATCCTAATATAATTTTATGATGATAGTCATCCTTTCATTGTTGCTGCTAACAAGTGTATGGTCGTTGGATAGTTTAAGGAATACCTTCATACTCATACTCCTATTTTTATACATTCTAATTCATTAGCGTCATTTTAAACACCTAATTTGGAATATGAACAGTGTGCACAAATTGCAGATTTGACATTATAGGTTGGTTTTTTTTTTAAATTAATAAATCAAATTTGAAAGAATAAAAATGTAATCTCACTCAGGCAGAATTTGAGTTTGCAAATTCCAACCGGTTAAAATTTAAGAAAAATGGCTAAATCAATTAAATCAAGAAAAATAAATAAAAATTAAGAAAAAATCAAAACATCTTAGTTAAAAATCAATATGCAGGATGAACAAATTGCTACAACACTGCAAAGACAATGTAGGAATTAATAAAGTAACATAAATTCGGAGTAATTCCTTCAAAAAATTTCTTTCAATCTGCTGTGTTAGGAAAGAAATAATAATTTATTCAAAAGATAGAGAGAAAGTATTACCCATACCTGAAATGAGATTTGAATGGCGTGAAGTCTATTTCAACGATAAAAGGAAGAGATGATCATTTATTGGGTAAAGAGATTCATGAATTCAAAAGTCAACAGGGAGTTTATTGGCCTGACAATTGTATGGAGCAATTCGTACTTCAAACTCACAATCTAAAACTCTCTCTACAGGCAATCGATTTCTCTTCTTCAATGTACATGAAATCATCTCATAAACAATAGATTTCTTCAATCCAATTTCAAGTAACAAGACTTCCCAATAAGATAAACATGATTCCAAGCACAACTATTTGATTCATACAAGTTTTAAGTGGGAAAGAAACTCAATTGCGAATCTGTCCACTCTTCAACTACAAATCAAAACAAGGCACAGAACCCATGAAACTTGTAAATTTTTATTTTGTTTTATTTTTAAAGTGGAGACTAGAGATTCTAATTCCGTTTTATAGACATACTTAAATCAAACAGTTCTCTAGACCATTTCCTAAAAAGTACCCTTCCCATTTTTTTGCAGCTTCAAAATAGAATTACCTTCCTGCTTGCACAATATCCGGTTGCGCAAGGCTTATCCTCCTTCAAACACCAAACCAGTTTTTACTTATCATGCACAATAATAAGAAGAAGTTTACATCCTTTGAACGATTTCAATGATCATCCATGGAATTTTCTAACAAGACAAACTTTTGGTGTTATATGCGGTTCCAAAATATGATCCTTAACAGTCGAAAAGTTTTACAACATTTTAACGAAATCTTCATAATTAACAATACGAGGAACAAAAGGATTTGCCTAGATATCTCTACTTGCAACAAATATATCAAATATATGGTTTTCCTGGTTTCTAATCACTAAGCACCATAGATGTAACCCTACAAACCACTCACAATCAAACCCTTAAACAATCTACAACCTTTAATTATGAAAACTCCAACACCACAGCCTTACTCTAGTTATCCCCATACAGGCAGACAGTTTAATTAAAATTAGTGATTTCTCTAGCTTTGCACACCATTAAGCTTCTTATTCAATAGGATAAACTTGATGAAATTATGCATATTCCTGATCATTAACCATGGATACCGATCTGATTATTTCACGAAGCTTGAGGCCACTGCCTCACGGGGCATATACTGACGCCATAAAACTTGAAATACAATAGGGCTAGCAATTATGGAGATCCCTCGAGCACTAACCAATCAAAATCTAATCTCGTCTACCAATTCAGATCTAATATCGTCTGGGTATATCGATATGAATAGACCCGAGAGTTGTGCTCTGTGCAAGTCTTTGGGAGACCTATTGAGTTATTGCACAACTTCGGCCGTGTTATCTAAGGGGCGAACCATTGGTGATAGGATCAAAGGAACAGAGGTAACTGTTCCAAACAACAATCAATGAATGGAAGCTTAGAAGTACACAATAAAAAAAACAGAGTGAATTGATGGAAAGAGTAGCAAGCAATCAGAAAATCATCAACAACTGTCTGTGATAAGAATCCAACCGTAAATGGTTAGCATGTCAACAATCATACTAATGCACAACAGAGACGCCATGATCAATCAATTGCACCACTTCTATTGTAGGTATAAAAAGCTACAAAAATAGGCTGAAATGAAAGCATTACAAGGAAAATGTCGATAGGGTAATCCACATGCAGCAGATCCAGAATCACCAACATGCAAACAAACTAAATATACATCGGCCCAAACCCTCAAGCTCCAATCTCAGAGCAGATCAATTCACCATTACGGCACATGGCCAGTAGACATTATATTTTGTAAATACTTGAAATAATATTCACTGCAATTCTCGACCAAAATTACACACACATTGTTTGCAAACTCACAGAAACCCTTATAATGAGCGTCTTGCACCTAGAATTTTTGGATTACAAGGACAAAACAAAAGCCATGTCTACCAATAAAGTGAACATTCAAGAGAACTTCCCAAAAACTGTATAGCTCAAGCAAGGCAAAACATAAATTCAACGAATGTAAAAAGTAAAATTGAAAGCTAGAAAGCCAATTTTGTCGTCTGGTGAAGAAAGGGGTAAAGCACGTATCTGGTGAGCAGGAGGTCGTAATTCGCCTGGAGATTTTGCTCTCCTGAGTAGATATCCCCTCGCTGAGCCAGCAGTGCCCAGTCAAATTCAAGGTAGGAAAAATTCATAAATGGAGAAACACCATATCGATTGAGCACCAGCTACACTTTTGGCAATATTTCCAATGTTTCTCAGAAAATTTAACCCCTGCTTATGGAATGAAATCTGTATTCATAGAATGCATAAATGTGAAATTGCAAATTGTATGCATGCACTTCATCAAACAGGGAAAACAAAGGGCACGACAGTTTATTTTCTGCGTGACTCAGTAGTGAAAGAGTACCGTAACAGCAATTGGAAACAATTTACACTGATTATTTATACCAGAAAAATCTTTAACCCAGGAAACTAATTATTTCCATCAGAAGATTTCCACTAGAAAATAGAGCAAAAATCACTTCAAAAATATAGCACTATTCTTAGGAATGCAGAAGATCTTAGGTTAGCTCCATCAACCCAGCCTTCGAAAGATGGAAACAAAAAAACTTGGTTCAAGTCTGTTTTAAGATAACAATCTAGGAGTGCCCAAGAGTTTGGATTATTTCCATCACCGTGCCTACTCAGACATACTATAGGAAGAGTAAAATTTATTACTTCTGAGTTTATCCAATTTTCTTTTGCCATATTTTTTTATCTGCAACTAGTGAGCCTTAGGGCTCAAACAGGACTCTACACTTATTACGGCCATGTGATCTATTTTTGGTTTTAGAAGGTTCACACCAGCATCGGTGTGTATAACAAATCAATGACATGGGACCTGCATACTCCAATTGCCTGCTGTAAAAGTACTGGGTACACAGCAAGATACTATCAGTTCACCTTTACATGCAAAGAAGAAAAGACAAGTTACATATGTCCTCTAACTCCACAGCTAAACTAAATTTAATTTGACATGATAAATTGTGAGAAAGCACTCTAAATTTAAATAATAATGTGCACCAAAATAGTCATTACTAAACTGTCGTTGAAAACACCTGTACTTCCACAAAACAGTAATAGGGCATGACAGCTATAAACGGCCAATGTAGCCCTCTCAACCCATGGAGAGCGTGTGTACCAAATAAGTAGACAATTATACTTGAGCCCTGAGTGCCACCAGCTCGAAACTGAAATCAAAATCTTTAATACCTCTGGAAAATTTCTAAATCAAAGGTCTTACCTCCAAAACAACGACATTTCTGGATATAGTCACAGTAGTTGAAGCATCGGAGGAGTTAGGTTGATCCCCACCGTGCACAGAAAGATAGTGTCCCCACTCCTTGTCTAAGTAATGTCGATCCTTGAAGAATCTGTTTTCATGGCGTTTGTAGAATATGTCCCAGTACTTCTTGGCATCTCTTTCATATTTATCTTTCCAAAAGGTTGAGATGACATCTGTGGGTGTCGAATATATTTGAATTTTCAACTTTGGTTCACATTTATTCTCGCTCGCACTGGACGCCATGGATCTCTTCCAGCATATATCACTTAAAACCCTGTTACACCTAATATTCAGAAGAGGGGCGTAGAGAAAGATCTGAAACCTATAAGTGCAATTTTTCATATAAGTAACTGGCGACTCCTTGGCCCTAATTGGATGAACGATGATTGTCTATCATCGCCATCTAAGGCCGTGAATCTATGAAAGGTTAGCGGAACTGGAATCAAACCCTTATAGGATGTGAAATTCTCCCATTGATCTCGAGATATTTCCGTGGGGGCATTTCACTACGTTTACCGCTGCCACAAGTGTTTGAAATGGGGAATTCCCATAATAAAACACCTAATATTAGTTAAAATAAACATTTTTTTTAGTAATCTATTAAGTTTCGAATAATGTTAATTTAATATTTAAAATCTAATAATTCATGCATATCATACATTTGACATTAACACATCTAGAAATATGGGTTGCTTGTCGTATAACATGTAAGATGTGACTGTATGCATTGAATAAACAAAATTTACAGCATAGTGAGGGTTTGTAAAAAAAACTTATGCGGCCTCCTGGAAGTAATCAACCTGTAACTTTAAAACAAGTCAAGTTAAAAATTTCAACAAAATAAATTTTTCAGATGCCCATAGGCCCTAAGGGTTAAACCTGCTCTAATACCACATGTAACAGTACAAAGTAAAACTAAAATTAATGTCTTAATGAAAAATAAATACTTACAAATGATCTCACCTATATTACCTGCGATTGAAGTCTGCCAATGATCACAAGAATTTGGGGACAACTCTCCACCCAACCGTAGGCTCAATTGTGCAAGGATTCTGCTACAACTGGCCACCCCGAGCCGCAATCAACGTACTACTGCCAGTGCTCCTAAGTCTTAGTATACCATTCTCCCAAGAGAAGGAAAGATAGAATCTCGGAATGATAGAATGCAGGAATGCCTCTCATCTTCCTCACCATCTATTAAATAGAGCAACATTGGAAGGAGAACCACATGCACACACTCTATGTGTCTACATGCAACTTTGATTTTTAGCTTTCTTGTTTTATTTCTCTACTTTTCTTTTGATTTTTAGCTTTCTTGTCTTATTTTATTCTTTTTTATAGCTTTACTGATTTTTTTATTGTTTTCTTTGTTTTATTTCTATTTATTCTTATTCAAAGCTTTAGTATATTTATTACTATTTTTATTGTTATTTATTTTCTTGTATATTTTTAAATATAATTCTCTGAAAGATTGCACTATTGAAATGGTATACTGGCATGTTTTTTGTAACAAATCTTTAATGCTGGTGTAACTACTCACCACCGATTCATTTTACTACACAGTTTACATAGCACTTGAAGTATTTGGATAATTGAAGTTGAAATTTGTCACCAATTATAGTGCTCTAAAATAGTGAAATCTGTTCCAATTCACAATGGATAAGCTCTTATATCTTATTACCTTTAGTTGATCGTTGTTCACTTGCATCTATTCATTATTTTATTGTTCAATCTGATCTAAAAACATAGAGATAACATTCCTTGAATTTTGATCATACTATTCACTAATTATTTGGGTTGGATTGTTGTTTTCATTGCCCTTTAGCAATAATAGTTGCTTGGAATTTCTCTGGTCTATTATTGCAAGAACATAACTCTCTCAATATGATCTTCTAATAAATTTAATTTTGCATTGCAATTTCCATGCGGATTACATGTATTTTCTCATTTACTACTCATATCATTTGTATATTAAACATCATCAAGTACAAGATGGTATATTTCAGTCTCAGTGGCAAATCGTACAGACTTGGATTTCAGTTTAGATGTTGAGTATAATGTTACATGAGGTTTCGTGATTCAAGGTTAATTGCATATAATGGTTAAAGTTGTCTAAAGAAAAATGGGAAGGAGAAACTTGCAATTTTTTTAAGGATGATAACTAAGAATAGTTCATGTGATTATGCCCAACTTGGATCAGATAATTAAGGTGGTAGAGAAGAAGTATCGCAACAAAGATAATAAATCAGTAAGAAGAAACAACCTATTTTGGAACATAAAAGAAGAGTATTGTGGTATTTTGGAACATAATGGAAGGATTTGGTATAAACATAACTTGGTACTCTAAAAGTGTCACTATAAGGTCGATCTAAGGATGATGCACATAAAGAAGAAAATATTGGCAATCAACCAATGAAGTTGAATAATTATGATAATAATTTTACGAAACTTGGACGGTATGATAAAATGATTGGAAAGGATAAGTTGTGTGCGTGACAACATCTATAACAATTTTCCATCTAATGGGAAAACCACATTGTAAAGTTTTCCATAGATGAATAACTATATGAATGGGCTAGAAATAACAAGACGTATGATCAGGTAATTTTATTATGTTGATAAGCGGATGACACTTGGTAGCTATCTTAATGAATTTATTTATCAGGTATTACCCAAGTTGGAAACAATAACAACATTTCCAAGGTATATCAGTACTATAGGAGAGGAGGAAAAACCACAATGATTGGAGGTGAGAAATTCAAGTCAATTTACTAAAATAGAATGAAGTGAAGAAACTTCCATTTTTGAAGCCAATAGATATGGAATAGTAGGAAATCAAGACAGGGAGAAAGAGAAAAATATATCTATGAATATCGGGTAGGAGGAAATGAAGGGATGTTCTATCAAGAAGAAAGTTCTTTTAAAGGTATTAATGAGTAGAGCTAGAAACATGATTGGTAATGGTCATAATGATGATCTACACATTTTAAAAATGTGAAGGTGTGAAGTTGCATGATGACCAAATGATAATAAACGAGGAAGACATAGGAAGGAATGTTGCTAGAAATTTTATCCAGATACCTCGAGAAGAATTGTGTACATAGTGACAAAAAGAAGTGAAAGTGAAGTCATAGAGATTGTACTTGACTCATTATTTCATGAGTAGGATTTCCCATAACGTTAAAAGAGGTTGTTTCCACATAACACCTCACATTTAAGTTTCTCATGGACAATGATGGTAGTAGTGTTTCCAATTGTTTCAAAATCTAAAAAAAAATGGTACTATGTCATAAGGACGAGTCTTTTGGCCAGCTTGAGGAAACTGAATTTATGATAAAGAAACCAAGTGGTATTGCGATATGAACTTTACGAACTTGACGAGATAATAAAATATTTCGGTGGATGAAGTGTTAATTGAGTCAACATGGATCAACAAATCCTCATGCAAGTAAATTAAGCATTATATAAAATTAAATCACGATGAAAAAATGTTTATATGCGATTGCATATAGCGGTATTGGAATCAGTAAGCCAAAGGGTAAATGGATGTAAAATCAAGGGATTTTTAATTTTGAGATAGATGATTTAAATAATGATGGTATCACTCATAATATCTTAAACAATGAATTTCACCAAAATTTCCTTGGGGAAGGAAGAATAGATGACGAGAGATTAAGACTCAAGATGATAAGGCTCATATGAAATTTAGAGATGTGCTTAGATGATTATACCATTGGTGTAACTGGTCAACTACCTTGTAGAAAGAAGTCGAACTGATTACTGAAAAGTACTTGACAACTTGATGAAAACATATTGACAATGTTTCATGCTATCATGATAGGAAGATAATGATGTACATATGGTTCTTATAGTGATAAGGTATCTATACGATAATGGCGATATGCATAGGTATTATGACATTATGTCAAGGTATATTGACATTTTCATTTACTACCTGATGATAGGTATTTAATGTTCAATACTCATGATGGATATGATATGCATAACGTGGCATAGGAATTATGATGTTATAATATGAGGATTATTGACATGTGGTTCATTTATGTGAACTCATGATATGTCTTGATATAATTATGTGATGGTATAATTGAAGCATGTGCTAGTTTCGTACAAATCTATGACATGCATGAGCATGCAATTCCTTATTAACAAAGATGAATGTTCTCATGATGACATGCAAGAGTTGGCATGTGGATTATTTCCTATGATACTATGATGGTATGGTTAATGCATTGGATGCATGTTGAGATGTGATGATTC